>QGSO01000537.1:251139-317432 GCA_011037825.1 Carya cathayensis
GTGTTATTCAGGCTAGAACCTTAAGGTTGGATTTTCCAAAATTCAATGGGGCTGAGCCCATGGAATGGATATTAAAAGCACAACAATTCTTTGCTTATTTTAATACTCCTGAGGATCAAAAACTACAGATAGCCTTTTTCCATATGGAAGGAAAAGCTCTTTCTTGGTATTGTTGGTTAATGGATTCAGGACCTATTGGTGGGTGGGAAGAATTTGTTTCTGCACTTAAAGTTCGTTTTGGACCCTCAACCTATGAGGATCCAATAGGGTTGTTCACTAAGTTGAAACAAACGGCTACTGTTGAAGAATATCAAACAGAATTTGAGTACTTATCTAATAAAATCAGTGGATTATCGGAGGATTTCCGTATTAGCACTTTTATAAGTGGGTTAAGGGATGAATTGAGGATAATGGTGACCATGCTTAAGCCTAACACAATTCCAGCTGCTTTTGGATTAGCTAAATTGCAGGAGGAAGAGGTGGCTAGAAGAAAAGGAGGAACCAGCAGATACCAAAATCCAACCCAAACCACTTTCCCCAACATGCCAAAATTACCCGCACCAGCACCATTAATGAGATTACCACCACCACCACCTAGACCTGAAAATAGAAATAACCCCACTACCTACAACCCAAACCGAAAGCCCACCTTTCCTATAAAAAGAATATCTCCTGCCCAAATGCAAGAAAGAAGAGAGAAGGGGCTTTGTTACTATTGTGATGAAAAATTTAATTTTAATCACAAGTGTAGTAGGCCTAGGATTTTTTTGTTGGAGGGATTAGAGGAGGAAGAGGAGGAAACTGAATCCAGTGAAGGGAAATTGGCCCTTATTCAATTAGGTGAATCGGCTAATGGTGAAAAGGAGCTGGGGGAATTGCTAGGCATTTCATTGCATGCCATGGCAGGTTCACTATCACCTAAAACCATGAGGGTTGAGGGTTTTATTAATCATCAAAAGGTTTTAATTCTTATTGACACAGGAAGCACACATAGTTTTGTGGACCCATATGTAGCAAGGAGATCAAAGCTGCCAGTGGGAGAGAGCCAACTGACAGTTAAAGTGGCTAATGGAGATAGCCTTCCTTGCCAAGGTTACTGTAGGGCAGTTCCTATCCAACTACAAAATTTAAGGGTTAAAGCTAATCTTTATTTATTGACCTTGGGAGGTTGTGATGTGGTGTTAGGGGTTGATTGGCTAAGAGGTCTGGGTCCATCTTATGGAATTTTACTGATTTAACAATGCAGTTTAATTTCCAGGGAAGTGAATGTAAATTACAGGGGAGAAGTCTTATGTTATCTACTTACGAGAAGGAGCTGTTGGCCTTGGTGATGGCCATAAGGAAGTGGAGACATTACTTGGTGGGGCAACATTTCAAGGTTCGAACTGATCAACAGGCCTTGAAATACCTTTTGGAGCAAAGAGTGGGCACCCCTGCCCAACAGAAATGGGTATCCAAGTTGCTGGGTTATGATTTTTCAGTGGAGTACAAAAGTGGAAAAACCAATAAGGTGGCAGACGCCCTATCTCGACTACCTTGTATAGAAAAACCAGAACCAACAATCAACCAAAACACCATATCAAAATCCAACCCTTCCTCCCAAACAGAACACAAACAACCCTTCCTCCAAAACACACAAACCAATCACCCATACTCACAAGCCATAAGTCTCATGCAAACCCAATGGATAGGAGAGTTAAAGAAAACTTACCACCAAGATTCCCAGTTGCAGGAGCTGTTAAGCAACTACCATCAAGGAATCTTGGACCAAACTCATTACCAAGTCCGCAATGACTTACTCTTTTACAAGGGCAGGTTACATTTGGGGAGTTTGGTGCCATTCCAGCAAGAGATCCTGCAGCAGTTCCATTGCAGTCCATTAGGGGGCCACACAGGAGTATATAAAACATATGCTCGATTAAAAAAATAGTTTTACTGGCCTGGTATGAGGAGGGATGTCCGGGCCTTCATCCGAGCTTGTGATACATGCCAAAGAAACAAGGTGGAAACAATTCAACCCACAGGCCTGCTCCAGCCTTTGCCAATTCCTACTAGGAACTGGCAGGATATAAGCATGGATTTCATTGAAGGGCTGCCACTTTCAGGAGGACGTACAGTGATCATGTTGGTCATAGACCGATTGAGCAAATATGCTCATTTCATGTCTCTTTCACACCCATATACAGCAGTGATTGCGCAAATTCATTTTCTAAAACTTTCAAATCTCAAAACACATTATGAGTAGGGGTGGGCAAATGGGCCGGATTTTTTTCCGGCCCGGTCCGGAACCCGGAAAATCGGGTTCCGGTTACGGTCACCGGTCCGGAAAAAACCCGGTCCGGTGACCGGTTTTTTAAAACCCGGGTGTTCCCGGGCCGGGTACCGGATTTATAACCCGGTACCCGGGTTTTTTTTTTAACCTAAACCCAGGCCAAAACGGCGTCGTTTTGGCCATGGGTTAATACCTTTTCTCCCCCGCGCCCCCCCCAGATCTGATTCTCTCTCTCTCTCTCTCTCTCTCAACGAATCAGATTACCCCAGAAACCCTTCGTCGCGTCGCTGTCGCCGTCAACCCTTCGTCGCCGTCGCCGTCATCCCTTCGTCGTCGTCGCCGTCATCCATTCCTAGGTTAGTTTTTGATTTGTTTAGTGGGTTTTTTTTTTCCTCCTCATCCGTTGTTTGGGTCTTCTATATTTGGGTGTTTATGTTTTACAACTCTGAGAAACAGCTTTTGGTTTTATATTAGTTAGTGATTAAGTGAGATGCCGCAAGGGTTGGTTTTTTAACTTAGTTTTTAGTTTGTATATTAGTTATGGAGTGTAAAATTTTACACGGGTATGGAGTGTAAAATTCATTATATATTGATGAATTTGGTACAAATTCCCTATCCTCACTAAGCTCTCTATAATTGTACTATGGAGTACTTTTAAGAAAAATCAGTTTAGAAATCATGGTTTTGGAAGAAGGCAGATTTTCCAAATTACTTTCATGCCCATTTATCTGTGTTCAATCATACTAAAAATGGGGTCCAAGGCTTAAAAGCACAACCTCTCGCTTTGAATTTATACCCCACCTATATTGTCCATGCTAATATGTTTGGCAGATGTGATATATATTATATGGGGAAAAGTATACTTTAGAATCTCAAATTGCTGAGATTTTACACTTTGCTTTAAGATGAATAAAAATCACTTGATATGGTAGAATCTTGGTTTTATCTTAATAGGAAGAGCAAAGTGTCGGTTTCTGATAATTTGAAGTGTAAGTGTCAGTTTTATGGTAAGTAGAGCATAGATTTTCCACATGGCTCATATCTTTTGGGGCATGTTACTTTGAATTTCCATTCCAAGACAGCTCAGAATTCCACAGGGCATCTTAGGATATATAGAATTTATTGTTTGATATCAATTTCTGGTTGTTTCATAAGTTAAAAACTTAATTGCCCACCAAACTCAAGACAAACATAAAAAATACTACATATAATTATAGATTTATACCTATATCTGGAAGAAGTAACTTTGAATCTAAAATCTTAGCAACATGCAATCTTACCCAAATCTCCCTTTTGCAGAAACACTCTACAGTATAAAGAGAACTTTTGGGTTGTTGGTGTTGACTGGATTGTGATTTGGCTTCCTTAATTTTGTATTGGGTCTTTTATGTGTCTGGTATCCAAATATTTTGATGAACTTGAGCTGACAAACTATGTCTGTCATTGTTATGTCCTGTATCCTCATTTTCTAGCTGCTTGGAAACTTATTAAAAAACGAGTGAAATAAATCAACAAAAGAAGCATCTTACTATTTAAATAATGTCTGTCATTGTTATGTCCTGTATCCTCATTTTCTAGCAGCTTTTTGTCTTATAATAATCTGTATATGATTGAGAGCAGAACTAGTACTAGTGCTGCAGGCAATTCAATGCTACATGAATCATCTGATGATTATTCTCTAATCTTAACCCACTTTGTAGATATTGAATGCTAGATTCTACCTCATGTAGACCCTAAATTAATGAGTACAGAAAAGAATATTAATGTAAAAGCAATTAATAGGAGTAATTACTAAGAATATTTCCAGTAACACATTAAATTTCCAGTACAGAAAAGAATATTAATGTAAAAGCGTGAGCATGCATGTTCTTTACTTAATTCTTTATTCTTGTGCTTATTCATAATGACAACGCAAACTCATCATTAACAACTTGATCGAGATGTCTACCTTTGAAAGCCCATATTCCATGTTAATTAACCTAAACATGCAGTGTGATTTTGGATATGTACTTGTGTTTTAATTTCCTGCTTTTATTTGATTTTGTTGTAACTTAACAGATGGAAGAAGATTCTGTGAGTTGTAATGTCGGTACAGGCCAAGGGGTTGGCGACTCCTCTTCTATTCCATTGGATGTAGAGGAGCTTGGGACTCTTCCAACCCCTTCTTCATCCACACATACACAACAACCTACCCATTCCATCCCACCTTTACCCAAGAAATCCAAAAAAACACCTAGCAACCAATCTGTGGTATGGGAACACTATACTAGAGTGCAACCTATTGACCCCGATAACCCAAAAGCTCAGTGCAATTATTGCTCTAAGCTATACAGTTGCCACTACAAAAATGCACTTCATCTATGTTACACCACCTACAGAATGCGTGTGAAACTTCCCCTCTTAGAGTTAAAGGAGTTGGAAGAAGTCAATCCTCTAGTGGTAAGAGAGATGCGGAGGGAAGAGTGTGTAGTCCACAAGTCCTAGTGAAGTACGATGCAGAAAAACTTAGGGTGTCAACCGCTAAGTATTTTATTAGATGCGAATTGCCTTTTAGGCTTGTGGAGCATGAAGGTTTTATTGAATATGTAACTGATTTAGAGCCTCGATTTACTTTGCCATCCCGAGGCACTTTAAAAAGGGATTGTATTAAACTGTATACCGAAGAGAAGATACAGCTAAAAAAATTATTGGATGGTCAAAGAATTTGTCTTACCACCGATACTTGGACGTCGGTGCAAAATCTGAACTACATGTGCATTACCGCACATTTTATTGATTGCAATTGGAGATTGCACAAAAAAATACTAAAGTTTTGCCAAATTCCCGACCATAGGGGCGAAACTATTGGGAGGGTGTTAAACTCTGGATTGCATGAATGGGGTATTGATAAAATTTTAACCATTACAGTTGATAATGCATCCTCAAATGATGTTGCTGTTGATTACATGAGGAGGAGAATAAGAGACAATAATCGTACTATACTGGGTGGTGAATTTCTTCACATGCGGTGTGCTGCCCATATATTGAATTTGATTGTTATGGACGGCTTGAAGGATGTAATTGATTTTGTGTCAAAGATTAGGGATGCCGTCCGGTATGTGAAATCCTCACCTTCAAGATTTGCCAAATTCAAGGCTTGTGCGGTAAAGGAAAAAATTAGTGGAAGGATGATTTGCTTGGATGTTCCTACTAGATGGAACTCCACATATTTGATGTTGAGTACCGCTGAAAAACACAAACAAGCCTTTGAACAATATGCATTTGTGGATGACCAATTCGTGAACCCCACTAGCAATGATTGGAAAAATGCACGAATTTTTGTGGAGTTGCTGAAAGTTTTTTATGATGTTACATTGAGCATTTCTGGTTCTTTGTATGTGACAGCTAATGTTTATTTTGAGCAACTTTGCACAATTGAGGATGCATTAAATGATATGTGCTTGAGTGATGATATTATCACTAGTACCATGGGCATAAATATGAGAAACAAGTATGAGAAGTATTGGGGTAGCACAAATAGGTTCAACTTGATGATATATGTTGCTTTTGTGCTTGATCCACGATATAAAATGATGGCAATGAATTTCTGGTTGCAAAAATGCAGAGGGTGTGAGTTGGCGAATAAGATAGAGGACAGGGTTAAACTCCTTTTANTGAGCAACCAGAACTGTAAAATTCAGTGCCACTCAATTTGAAAAGTTCTTGCCAGAATTGACTTGTAAAAATTGGGTCCCTGTCACTGACAATGGTTAGTGGAAAACCATGCAATTTAAATACATTGTCTAGAAAAATACGAGCTACTGTATGGTTAATTTCCTGTGATAAACTAATGAACGGAAAATATTATTTTATGGGCGTAATCAAGTAGGAAAATGTAAGAGTTTTATTTAAACTCTATGTCTCACACATCTATTTTAACAGAATTTAGAATAGTTCAAAACTTATCAATAAATAGATAAGTTATAGTGGGATAAGAAAACTCTTAAAAGATAAAATTAAAATTCTATATCTCTAATTATAGTTAGATATAAAGTCTGAGATTTTTTTATGGTCATAAATCTATAAATAACACTAAGGAGTTAAATGGTTATCACATACAATATTATTGTGCCTCTAGCCATCGAGAGACACTCAGAAGTAAAGTTGTTAGAGTGATCATTCTCTTATAATCAGGTCAGATTCATTATCAAACTATAATGGAGAGATGTACATTTTCTAAATGTTATTATTTTATTATCGTGAATCATAAAAAATTAAAGATCCGATGTTTATATTAATATATTTAACACATATATGATTAGAAAAGATAAAAAAGTGAAAGGAATAACAATATTTCTCTCAGATTCAATTAGGGCTGAGCACCGATTCAATCGGAGTCGGATTTGGCCGACTCCGACTCCGACTCCGACTTTGTCGGAGGCCGAATCCGACCTCCGACTCCGACTCCGACTCCGCTTACACCCCAATCCGCTCCGACTCCGACTCCGACTTGTCGGAGAGGAATCGGAGTTGGGCTTTTTGTTGGGCTTTTTTATTGGACTTTTTTTTAGACTTTTTTCTTTGACCCAATTAACATTTCAATTTTACAATTTGCAACTCTAATCGGATTTGAACTTCTATATCAATTTTTAAAAAAAATATAATTTGAGATTTCTAATTTATCTAATCAAAATGATCACATTAGAAAATAAAACTAAATTCAAAATCTATCACTATAAAAAATAAAACTAAATTCAAATGTGCAACCAAAATTAAAAACTAAATTAAAACTAAATACACACATTAAAATTACATAACCAAAATTACAACCTAAAATTAAAAATACATAACCAAAATTAAAACCTAAAATTAAAAATACATAACCAAAGGTCCAAAATTACAACCTAAAATTATGTCATGTTTACAATTTGCAACTCCAATCGGATTTGACTTCTATATCAATTTTTTTAAAAAATATAATTTGAGATTTCTAATTTATCTAACCAAAATGATCACATTAGAAAATAAAACTAAATTCAAATGTGCAACCAAAATTAAAAACTAAATTAAAACTAAATACACAATTAAAAATACATAACCAAAATTAAAACCTAAAATTAAAAATACATAACCAAAGGTCCAAAATTACAACCTAAAATTAAAAATACATAACCAAAGGTCCAAAATTACAACCTAAAATTAAAAATACATAACCAAAGGTCCAAAAAATGTCATTTTTCAACTTGTGCCTGAAAAAAAAAGAACAAAATTAGTAAAGAAATAAGAGATGCTGACAGAAGACATGAGAACACCATCTTTTGGAGAAATGCGAGGAATCCACAGCACAGAGAGATCTCAGAGGCCACAAGAACTTGTGGCTCACAATGTTTTCCCTTTAATGATGTGGCATTCTCATAAAAACATAGAGATATTTTTTTTTAAATACTTTTACATAAACTTGAGGTTCTTAACCTCATGTTTGAGACGCTCATTCTCTTCATACAATATCATGTCATCCCTATCCATGGGAACTGGCAAGCGGAATGAAGAATCCAATAGAGATTTCAACTTTTTATTCTTCTGCCGAAGAATTCCTTCCCTTGTGTGGACTCTTGAACAATTCGTTGAAGTACAACAATTTGTTCCTTAAGCTTTTCAACCTCATGGTTTTTGGCTTGAATCCGCTGGGAAAAAGCAACAATAGAGGATGAGTAGCGAGTTCCGAGACTCACCAAGTCGTAGATAGCATCGGAGTCTGACTTATTAGCCATACTATTATTTTCTTGTTGCAACATGGCACTAATGGTAGCTGCAGAAAGGACAGGAGGTTGAGGTACTGAATACCTCATGGATGGATCTAGAGGAATGTTAGAAGAATTGGCCATTGAGAAAAGAATTGAAAACTTAAAGCGAGAATGTAGAAGGAATGCAGATGAGTTATAGAGATAAGAAGAAAACTTGATGCGGATTGGATGAACTTTAAGACTGATTTTATAGAGATAGCATAAAGAACAAGACGAGCTATCAATCTCGTTTGTCAACAAGACGGAGAAAATGACATTTTTTTAGAAACTCGGAGCCTTCAATCTCGTTTGTCAACAACATCAGGCGTTTTTTTCAAATCTCCAGCCACACTTGTCGGGTCACGAACGGATCCAATACATTACACAATCCTAAAATCCACAACTATCCAACGATTCCAGCATACAAACAAACCTAATATCCACAACTATACAGAAAATGAACAAAAATAATGCAAAAATAGTTAAGATTTACAAATTATAGAGAGAGAAAGAGAGAGAGAGAGAGAGGAACCTCGGTTTTGCAAAGAAGGGGCGACGGAGGTAAGGGAAACGGCCTGAGGATCTGAGAGGTGATGATAGGTGAAACGGCCTATTGCGATGAGAGGTGAGAGACGTTGAGAATCTGAGATGAGAGGTGAGAGATGCAGAGAGAGATTCGGCGCAGCAGGGGGAGGCGAGGGAAGAAAGGGGAGGGGTGGGAAAACCTAATTTCCAGCACTGAAACGGCGCTTTTTGGGGCTATTTTCACCCCAAACGACGCCGTTTCAGTGACAAATATTAGAAAAAAAATAAAGGGTTGCGTGAAACGGCGCCGTTTCACGCAACCCAATTTTTAATAACAGCGCCGTTTACCTATATATATTGTGATATTAAGTGTAATAACTAATAATAACTAATAATAACTTATTTACTATAGTCTATAACTAATAATAACTATATATATTATAGTATATAAGTGTAACTATATATATATTATATAAGTATAGTTAATTAGTAAGTTAATAATAAACAGTTGAAATCTCTATTGAATTCTTCATTCCGCTTGCCAGCTCCCATGGATAGGGATGACATGATATTGTATGAAGAGAATGAGCGTCTCAAACATGAGGCTAAGAACCTCAAGTTTATGTAAAAGTATTTAAAAAATATCTCTCTATTTTTATGAACTCTGATCTATCTTTTAAGAGATATTCATAATATGCATCATACCTATTTCTCTTCTAAATTGTAAAATATAAAACAAGCTATATTAACTTATATAAAATTAGTAATATAAAATATAAAATAAGCTATAGTAACTTATATAGTAACTTATATAGTAAGTTAGTAACTTATAGTAAATTAGTAATGTAAATTAACTAAATAAAGTATAGTAACTTATATAGTAACTATATTATTATATAGTAACTTATAGTAAATTAGTAAATGTAAATTAACTAAATAAAGTATAGTAACTTATATAGTAACTATATTATTATATAGTAACTTATAGTAAATTAGTAATATCAATTAACTATATAAGGTATAGTTATATAAAGCATATAAATATATATGATTAATGCATAAAAAATACATATTATAGTAACTATATACTATATAAGCCCTTAATATATATAGTATATATATAACTATATATTATATATAAGCCCTTAATATATATAGTATATATATAACTATATATAGTGTAACTAATAACTATATTAACTTTTTTTTTTGATAAATAACTAATAACTTATTAGTTATAGAACTAATAACTATATTAACTTATAGTAACTTATAGTAAATTAGTAACATAAATTAACTTATACTAACTATATTAACTTATATTATTCATTATAATGTTTATACATTATTATTTATTAGATGTTAATATATTGATAACACATATTTTTATAAAATATGCACAATATTGGAGTCGGAGTGGGAGTGGAAGTCGGAGTCGGAGTCGGATGGGAAGTCGGAGTCGGAGTCGGAGTCGGAGTCGGTATGTCGGAGTCGGATCGGATCGGAGTCGGAGTCGGGATGCCTCCACCTCCGACTCCGACTCCGACTCCGACTTCCAGAGGAAAAAAAACTCCAACTCTGACTCCGATTCGTCGGAGTCGGAGCGGAGCCAGAGCGGAGTCGGAGTCGAAGTCGGATTTTCGGATTTCTGCTCAGCCCTAGATTCAATAAGGAATGATTCACCGCATTCACCACCATGGTCCACGAATGGGTAAAAAGGAAGTACTTGAAGAAGTTTGTGTAAAGAATTAACTGTCACGTGAGAAGAGGCCCACCACCATGGATGGGTAAAGGTTTCCTTTTTGTAAAGCTGTCATACGTTATTATTGTGCAGTCCTCGTTTTGCCTTCAGGCTCATCTGCCATTACTATTTTGTAACCTATTAGAATTGTCACTTTCATTTCGACTTTCTCAACCCTACACTATGTTTATGTCTCTCTATTACGAATTACAAAACAATAACTAAATATAATACATAAATTACATTAGATTTTTATTTTATATTTTATATTTTCCCATGCGCATATGCAATTTTATGTCATGATACAGCACTACTAGAGTTATACTTATTTTAGTAGTGATATAGCTATAAGTTTATTTACAGGATTAAATAGTTAAAAATAATATCCAATGATTTAGCTCGAGAAGATCTAATAGGCCCAACACCTTTTTTAAAAAAAGAGGCATATATGGTGAGGTCTTGCTCTTTTAGTATGAGACTATATAGTGGGGAGAAAACTACATTAAAATTTAGCTTCAATACTAATCTTTGTAGTATTGGAGATGTGGTAAATGAGGTCAGAGAGCTACAATAATATTTCGAAAGCTTTAAAGTGAATCATATATATATATAACATGTAGAGAATGTTATATAATTAATGAAGCTGCTCATAAACTAGCATGCAATATATGCAAATTACGTTCTTGAATGATTTTTCTTGAATGGTATTATTATTGATGGGTTTTCATGATTGAGGATAGTTATGATATTAGTAGCTCGTTTTAATGCACAGTTAGATCAAAATTTATAATAATATTTACAAAAGTTAAAATAAATAATAGAGATGTATTAACAGGATACCTCAGTACCCAAAAGAAAAAGGATAGAAATTATAAGATGCAATAACCATTTAAATAAAAAAAAAAGATTGAAATAAGAGAAATGAAGTAAAATAAGAAAGTACACGAAAACATGCAATTAACGACCATCTATTTCCATAATAATGCTTCTTTTGCAGTTCTAAAAACAGAAGGAGTTGTGAACTTGCATTTATATATATATACATAAATTTTAGAGGGAGGATCGATCATGTATAATTTATCCTAATATAATTAATTATATGTATATATATAGAATTAGATACACATATATATTAGGAAGTTGCCAAAGTATTTTCTCACATCTTTCTTCCACAAATTTGTTTTCTTTCTGTAACATTGACCATTGACTTGGATTAGTTTTCTATGCAAGGAAGTTTCTCATGATCTTTAATATGTAAATTGATTGATTTGATATAATATGTTATGATTTATTTAAAGTAAAATTAAACTAAAATGAATTAATAAAAAAAAATCTTGCTTGTTTGTAAACTTTACTATAATTTGTTAGTTTGTAAAAATCTTATTTCATCTCCATGTCTAAATACTACAATGTAGAGGGAAAAGCGGGCAACAAGGGGGGGGGGGTTGATCATGGGCTTCCTAAAAATGCATCAGGTAGGTCTAATTTGTTTTCGAGATGAAATGAAATAAAATGAATTAAGATAAAAATTAAAAGTTAAATAAAATATTATTATAAAATATTTTTTTAATATTATTTTTATTTAAAAAGTTAAAAAAGTTAAATTGTATATTTTATTGTATAAATTGTCATGTTTAAAATGAGAATAGTTAGATAGATGAACCTTGATCTTCAATGTAGATTCTATTATTGGAGATTGTGGGACTAGTATTACACATAGAATAATGATAACATTATCACTCTTCTACTATTGTATTACTACCTTTTTAAAATTTTAATTTTTAAAAAAATTTTCTTTTACTTAATAATTAAGAAAGTAATTATTAATAAAATTATATATTTTTAAAAAAATTTTTAATCATTAAAGATATTACAAAATACTTAAAAGAAAAAAAAAACAAATAGACTAAGAGTATGATTTATAATAATATTTCACTTGATTTGAATTATAATATGATTTACAACATTAAATAGAACTTTTTATTAAAATAAATAAGGACAAGATTGATGCCCTCGATCGAGAAGAGGCCCACCAATAACACTATGCCTCACAACCACCCAACAACACTGTCACATCGGAATAAAGCTCAAGAAAGTGCGAAACTTAAAGGCTGTCATAGTCATCGAAAGCATAGTCAGCTATTGCGGCTTGCTTAAACATTTAAAAACAAAAAAACAAAAAATCTTCTCCACGAGACTCCACGGGACTCCGATCCTCCTTGAACAATTGTTCTCCACGGGACTCCAAACCAACCGGATAATTTGCGACATGCTAGCATTGTACGATTTGGTAGTTTGCTTGAGACTTCTTGAACAATCTTCTCGATACATTCAGATTCGTCCCTGCCAATGCAAAAAGATTAAAAGAAAAATCATGAATTTGACTTGCTCTTCTTTAAAGACATGAGGACAGGATTTAGGCACATGAATTTTATTCTCATGTAATAAATGTCGACATTATTGGTAGGGTACGATGAAGTTACAACATTCATATGATCCTTAATTGTCGACCTTACATGAACTGTCTTTGAAATATTGGATACAGCGTTGCATGTAAGAGGAACTTCTTGATAGTGATAGTAGATATTTAATCCCAGAATCACAAAAGACTTCTAAAATTTGACTACCGTTTTGCATATAACTATTCAATTACAAAAATAATCATAAATATCAAATTGTTTTCATTATGTATGGTGTTTTCCAATGTCAGATCTTACAATATTTATCTCAATTTTCTTCATAAATATCTCAAATATAGCATGCGCATACACATGAGAAACTACATATTGGCAAAACTTACCGGAAGTTCGCTGATGGGAAAGGGAAACCAGCCAAACCGGCTACTTTTTCCAAAGCTTCCTTCCATTCCACCATCTTTGCGATATCCTTTAGCTCATCTCCAAGTTTATCAAAGGATTTTCCAAAAACCCCTTTTTCATTCCGTACTTCACTTGGCTCTACTTGGAAAAAAATTGGTAGAACAATTTATTTTTTAGTTGCCTTACAGTCAAGAATCTTCAATACTTCATCTAAACACCGTCTAGACTCTGCATAATTTTTAGAGAATACAATAATAGAAATCTTAGACCCTTCAATAACTTTAAAAATTGCCGGTGAAATCTCCTCTCGTCTTTCAAGATTGTTGTCAATGTAAGTATTGATTCCCCTTTTAACCAACGCTTTGTATAGATGGCAAATAAAGTTATCGCCAACATCTTCACCTCTAAAATTCTAAAATACATCATGATTACATGAACGGATGGGAGGAGATGAAGAGGGTGAAGAAGAGGAAGAAGCTCCTAATTAAAAGGCCATGGAATGAGAAGTGCTGCTGATCTCAGTACGTATGTACGATTACAATTTACAAAGAGGTCGAAATGGTCGAATTATAGAGATAAAGTGCGGCAAAGAAAGGAGAAATTACTTGTCTGCAATTACTTCTTGTCAACCTTCAAAGTTGGAGCCACAGCAATCGACTTTACTCTGTTTTGGCACAGTGGATCAGCATCTGTAACATTTTTCAAAGAGAATATATTATGGGGTCCAATATCCTTACAAAAAAGCGGATCTGAGCCGCGAGTTGGGTAAATTCTGTAGAGAGAGGGCGTCCGTGCGAGGGAAGAGGGAGGAGCTTCGGGCTGGGGGAGGAGGAAGGGCTCGGTGGATGCTCGTGGTGGTGCGAGGTCGTGGCTGGACGCGACGATGGTGGCTCAGGGCGGAAGATGTGGTGGCTGTGCACAGAGGATCCGTGAGACAGAGAGCATGCGAGGAAGGCAGAGGGGGCTGCGTCGGCGTGTGGACGAGAGGAAGGAGGTGGTGGCAGCGGCGAGGTTCTGAATGGTGGTGGCTGGAGGCGACGATGGTGGCTCACCACGGCAGATCGAGTGTCTGTGTACAGGGGATCCGTGAGACGGAGGAAGACACGGAGAGGGAGAGGGAGAGAGAGAGAGAGAGAGAGAGAGAGGAGATGGAATGAAGAGATAATCCGTAACGATGAATATAAAGTGTAGCTGTAGGGTTAGGGTTTTCGGTGATTAAAACGGCCCCATTTTGGGTTTGGAATGGGGCGGCCTGGGCCCGTTTGTGTCTAAAATGATGGGGTTTTGGTTCTTCGAATATTGGGCTTAGAGGCTGATTTCGGTCCTAGATGAATTGGACCATTGTTTTTTTTTACGTTTCAAATTATTAAAAAAATATATTGTTATATGTTTGTTTACCTAGTTATTAGGATATAGTTTTTTTTTTTCATTTAGTATATGAATTCTACATGAAATTGTATCAAAAATCCAAAATATAAAAAAATAAAATTTACATTATTGTAAAATTTTATTTGTTTTAATTTATACATTAATAATTATTACAAATTTAATAATAATGTTTATAAAAATTTTTGAATTAACTACCGTCCTATGTAAAATATATAAATGATGATGCTTCAGTTGGGGCCGGGCGCGCGATAGGGGAAAATAGGAAAATAAAATCACAAACAGGCAAGATTGGAATATAGAAGAGAAAAAAAGTAGTTTAAAGAAAGTAACCAAAGCTCAACGTAGACTTAAAAACATATTTCTTTGCGTACATGGGTCCAATACTTAGGCTATGTTTTGTTAGTCAATTCAATTCAATTCAACTCAACTCAACTCAATTTATCTCATTTAATCATTTCAATTTTTTACATAAAAAATAATAAACAATTTAACTTTTTTAAATCCTAATTTAACCTTTTCAAATTTTAAAATAATAATAATATTAAAAAATAATATTTAAACTTTAACTTTCACCTTAACTCAACCCACTATCCAAACAGGCTAGCAATTGTTTCTAAACTTTGGAGGCAAAATTCCAAGGGCTTGATAAACAGTAGCTTATTAGTGCAAAGACTATAACGAGAACCCCAAAAAAAAAAAAAAAAAAAAATTAGTGTTTCCAATGTTTTTCATTTTTATGATTCTTTATTTGTTTTTATTTTCTTTCTCTTATATGTTTTATTAAAAATAGTATTGATAATAAATTTCATTTTCTTCCAAATTTTTTTCTATAAATATTGAATTTATTTATTTCATCTGTTATTATTGTTAGAATATTTTTTCTAATGTATTTTTTATTTACAAATTTGCTACTTTTGTTGTCCTCTACTCTTTGGTATGTTATCTTCTATTTCATAAAAAAAATGTTATTTAATTTATTTTTATATTCATATAAATGTACCTGTAGTCAAGATAAATTGTTGACATTATATGTTTGTTGTATGAATATTTTGTTTCGTTATGATATTGATTGTTTTAAATATATTTGTTCTATTTTAAGATCTATTACTTTACTGTTGTTTGATCATGTTGTTGTCAATTTCCTTATTTTTACTGTTCTTTTACTTGTCCTCTACTTTCTGGTACGTTCTCTTCTATCTCATCTAATAAAATATTATTCACTTCTTTTTTATTTATATGTATGTGCCTTAGCCAAAATAAATTGTTGACTCCGTACGTTTATTGTATGAATATTTCATTTTCTCACGACATTAATTTCTTTTGATAGATTCCTTCTATTGTAAGATGTATTATCTCATTTGGTTCGTTTAATATAATCTATATGAAATTATTTAGAATTATTTACTTTCTTGTTTTGCTTTAGCTATAAATGATTATAATATTTGTTATGCATTGTATCTCCCTATATATACCTATTAAAGAATCAAAGGAAATTGATGTTGAATAAAAAAAGGAGTAGCACGTTAAGTGCTCGACACAAGATTAGAGAGAATAACAGAATCTCTTTTCATTTCTCGTTCAAATATTTCCTTTCATACATTTGCACAGTAATACCCATCCTTTTTATACACAATTTCTCATAACACAATTTGATCATACAACTGATCGCACGGCTCATATTAATCAATTTGTTACTACGGATTCTTCTAAAGCCTTGGACAGGTGGCCATCTTTTACTTGAGCTTTTTTCAAGTCTGATACTAGACTGCCTTCACAATTTCTTTGTTTTGGTTTGCATAGCAGTGTAGTCTTATTAGCTCTCGCGAGTTAAGTGGCACTGGAGAAATGGTGAGGCTTGATCGAAGTAAGTTGAAACGAGATGTGGATAATGGTTTAGTGAAGATATTAGCAAACTGATCTTTGGTTGCAACAAAGGAGACTTTCAAAGCTTTGGCAGCCACACGATCTCACACAAAATGATAGTCAATCTCCACATGTTTAGTGCATGAATGTAAAACAAGATTTACAGATAAGTAAGTGGCACCAAGATGATCACACCAAAGGGTTGGTGGATCGGGTAAGCAAATGCCAAGTTCACTAAGAAGTGATTGTAACCACAATATTTCATAAGTTGTATTAGCTATTGCCTTATATTCAGCCTCAGTGGAAGACAGAGCTATGGTGGGCTATTTCTTGGATCCCCAAGAAATGAGGTGAGAACCAAAGAAAATACAAAAGCCACCTGTGGACTTGCGGTCATCAGGGCATTCGGCCCAGTCAGCATCAGAAAATGCAAATAAAGAAAAGGTAGATGAGGCTAAAAAATGAAGCCCAAATGTGAGGTGAGATGCAAATATCTCAAAATGCTTTTAACAACTTGCCAATGGGTATGTCTTGGGTAATGCATAAATTGACAAACCTTGTTAACTGCAAATGAGATATCAGGACGAGTGAATGAGAGGTACTGCAAACTTCCTACAACATTACGATAAAGATGGGGATCCTCAAAGGAGGTTCCATCCAACAATGTGAGCTTAGTGGAAGTGGACATGGGTGTGGAAACAGACTTAGAGTTATGCATATTAGTGCGCTCGAGTAAGTTTGAAACATATTTTGATTGAGACAAGAAAAGACCATTACTGTTACGATGAACCTCAATGCCCAAAAAATAATGAAGAGACCCCAAATCTTTTACGGGAAAATACGAACTCAAAACAGCAAGGAATTCTGAAATTAAGGATGAGCTAGAACCAGTTACTATAATATCATCGACATAAATTAAAACATATAATGAAATAGAGGAATAATTGTAACTGAACAAAGATGAATCTAACTTAGAAGCATGAAAATCAAGATAATGTAATCTAGAACTTAATTCAGAGCACAGGCCCTAGGAGCTTATTTGAGTCCGTAGATTGACTTACGCAGCTTGCAAACGTGGTTTAGAAAGTCGAGATTTACAAACCCTTGCAGTTGGTGCATGTATACAGCCTTCTCCCAAGTCACCGTGTAGGAAGGCGTTTTGCACATCTAACTGATGTAGTAGCCAACTGGAAGAAATGACAATGGAAAGGAGAAGTCGGATTGTAACAAGTTTAACAACCAGACTGTAAGTTTCACTAAAATCAATACCAGCTTGCTGGTGAAATCCCTTGGCAACAAGGCATGACTTACGACGCTCGAGGGACCCATCGGCTTGCCATTTTGATTTTAGTATCCATTTGGAACTGAGAATGTTATGGGAAGAAGAAAATGGAACTAAGTCTCAGGTGTTGTTATGAAGAAGAGCTTAAAATTCAGAGACCTAGCCGAACGCCACTCAGGATATTTTATGGCTTCAATGAAGTTGGCGGGTTCCTTTGGAATAAGAGGGGGAACCGAACTGGCGATATGGAGAGAGGGTTTGGGTGGTGGATTTTGTGGCCAAGGAATGGTGCCATCTGTGCGATGAATGGGTTTGTGGATATTATGTTTGGAACAGGTGATCATAGGATGGGTGGAAGAAGGAGGAGGTTGCAGTGAGGGTTGAGAGGAAGACGAAGGCTATGGATCATTAGAGTTTTCTGGAAGGGACGAAGACCTAATGTTTGTGGGTGGGGATTGTGGATCGGGCGAAGTAATGATGGGAGAAATGGGAGCCGAGTTTGAGAGGGATGATGGGCTCAAATGAGATGATGAAGTGTTAGTGATGGGCTGAAACGATGAGGGCCTAGTGGAAGGAGAGGAATTTGATAAGCATATGGACAAAGGTGATGTAAAGGAGGGCGTGCTGTAGGGCCCAATCATTTGAGTTGGTGTTTTGACTGGTGGAGTTGAACACGGGAGTTGGATTTGTTGGAATGGAAACACAGATTCCTGAAAATGAACATCTTAAGAGGTGTAAATTCAACACGTGGGGAGATGGAGACATAAATAACCCTTGTGATCGGGGCTATAGCCTATGAAAACACATGGTTCTGAACGATAGTCCATTTTGTGATGATTATATGGTCTCAAGTTGGGCCAACATTGGCACCCAAAGGTTCGTAGAAAAGTATAATCGGGTGGATGAAGAAATAATTTCTCAAAGGGAGATTTGTAATTTAGAATTGGTGTAGGCATTCGATTTATGAGAAAAATTGAAGTTAAGAAGGCCTCAGCCCATTATTTTTGTGGAACCGATGCATGAGCCATTAGTGAAAGCCCAATTTCGACAATGTGTCGATGTCGTCTTTCAATTGTGCCATTTTGGACATCGGAGTATGGGCAGGTGACTCGATGAACAATTCCAATAGTTTGGAAAATATTATGAAGAGGCCTAAACTCGCCTCCTTCATTAGTTTGTACCGAAGCAACAGATGAGGAGAAATAATTACGCACATAGTTAAGAAAGGTCATGAAAATGGTCTGAACATCGGATTTAGCATGAAGAGGAAACAACCATATATATTTTGTATTGTCATCCACTATTGATAAGTAAAAAAGACAACTATTAGAGGACAGCACAGGTGCCGAACCCCAAACATCCAAAAAAAATAATTGAAAAGGCCTACTAGGCTTAGATGAAGAGGGGGGATGAGGGAGAGAATGAGATTTGGCTTGAGGACAGCTTGTGCATGGTAGAAGATGGCTATTGGTTGTGGTGGGAAGCTTATATTTATTGATGGTAAGAGAGGTTGTAAGAGGACTCAGATGACCTAGATGGGAGTGCCAAACTGGTGGAGAACTGCGTTCACCGATCAATGCTTGAGGAGATGGACTAGTAGACAAGGTTGAAGGCATGGTTCAGACATTAGTAGGTAGCATGTATAGCCCATCCTTAACGCTACCCCGGGTATGCAAATCCTTCACAAGAAAGAAATGAGAGTGAAATTCAAAGAAGATAGAGTTGTCTATGCAAAACTGTCTGACCGAGAGTAAATTTCGTGTAATTGAAGGGACATGAATTAATTTTTGTAAAAGAAAAGTATGAGAAAGTGAGTGAAGGTGAGTAGAACCAATATTTTGGATGGGAAAGATTAGAACCATCTCTAATGTTGACTTGGTCAGATCCCTAATATGACGCTGCATCCAAGTTGAGATTAAAAAAATCTGCAGTGAAGTGGTTTGTGGCTGCTATGTCTGGGAACCACATGCTAGTGCTGGGCGTAGATGGTGGATTCAGAGATGTAAAGTGTGCAGCAAGGGAAGCAGGGGGTGGTGTTTGAAAGGCCTGATCAAATCGGTGATAATAGATTGCTGCTATATGTCCAGGTTTCTGACACACTTGGCATATAGGACCACCACAGCCTCGTCCAGTGAAATGAGAAGTGGAGCCACCTCTATAAGTACCACGGCCACGCCTTCCATGAGAGAAGCCTCCATGACCACGGTTGGAAGGATTAGTGGCAGGAGTTTGTTGAGTAGTGATATTGGCTGCAAGAGGAGTACCTGCAAGAAGGGAGTTAGTCTGATGTGCAAGTCTGGATTCATGATTAAGAAGATAACTGAACACTTGTGGGGTGGAAAGGGGTTTAGGTCGAGTGGTGATGGAAGTAACCAAGAACTCATAGTCATTTCCAAGACCAACAAGTAAGTAGGTGATAAACTCTGAGGAAGATGAGGGTTGGCCAGCTGCACCACGATTTGTAGCAAGAGAAGTGGCTTTGTTGAAATAAGTGGTGATAGAGTCCGACCCTTTTTTCATTGTTGCTAACTGATATTGAGTTTGCATGATGTGAGTGGAGCTTTGAGTAGAGAAGAGGGTATGGAGAGTAGTCCAGATCTCATGAGAGGTGGTACAATTTAGGACTTGGGTGAGTACAAAATCGGTGAGGGAGGCGTTGATCATGGAGATAAGGAGTTGGTCTTGTAAAACCCAAGCAGAGTGTTTTGGGTTAGGTCCATTAGCGATGGTGGGAGGGGGGCTGGGTTGGACCCATCAACAAAGTCGAAAAGCTTGTGACCTTTGAGAAATGGCACAATTTGCGCCTTTCATAACAAATAGTTATTAATGGAGAGTTTGACGGTAACACAGTTAGTGGAGGAATTGATAAGAGTTGTATTGAGAGAGGATGGATGGGAGGGAGGGAGAAGCGGGTGGGGAAACCGATAAGGATGAGGAGGAATCAGCCATATGGATCAATGAGAGCTAAATGTTAGTCTTGTAATAGCTCTAGTACTATAAAGAATCAAAGGAAATTGATGCTGAACGAAAAACAGAGTAGCACCTTAAGTGCTCGACACAAGACTAGAGAGAATAAAAGAATCTCTTTTCATTTCTCTTTCAAATATTTCATTTCATACATTTGCAAAGTAGTACGCATCCTTTTTATACACAATTTCTCATAACAGAATTTGATCATACAACTGATCGCACGGCTCATATTAATCAGTTTGTTACTACGGATTCTTCTAAAGCCTTGGACAGGTGGCCATCTTTTACTTGAGCTTTTTCCAAGTTTGATACTGGACTGCCTTCACAATTTCTCTGTTTTGGGTCACATAGCAATGTAGTCTTATTACCTATGTACTTACATTTTTTATATGTTTTAAAATATTTTTTAAATTACATTATGAAATTGGCACATAATTTATAACCTTCTATAACTTAATGCCAACTATTAAGACTACATTATTGAAGGCCGAAATACATTTAAACATCATTGACAATCATTGACAATAATTATAGTTATAAACATTATGCAGGTCGTATATATAGTATATGTGTTGTGAGTAGAAAAAAGTTCTAAAAATATAGACAACATCATGTCCCTTTATAGTTAAAAATTTGAAACATGACAAAATTTATCAGTGGGGCAAAAGTGTAGTGCGCGTTCGCCCTGACTAGTATATATATAAATATAAATAGCCTGATTGACAACACATAATATTCATAAATTTTAACTCACAAATTTTATTACTATTCTTAAACCATTTCAAACCATCTCTAAATTCAAACGGATCTGTCTCTCTTACCATATCATATACACATAATGTAATTAATTTTATATGTTAATTACTAAGTTTAGGATGCAGCCAATGACAATATTACAAGTGGGTAGCCCCACAGAAACGATAATCTTGCTTTGTTTTTTTCCTTTAATCTCTAATTTAATTTAATTTTATCATACACATAATCTAATTTAATTTTATTACCTTTGTATTTACAATGTTTTTAGAAGATCATGATCATATCTATTATCTACTAATTCATTTGGCAGTATAGGAGGTGGAAGGCCTATTTGGTATCTAAGCCCAATATAAAAGCTCTCTTTCCACTGACCTAAACTGAAGAGCCAGGCTCAACAGGGATCAAAACGCTACACGCCACCTTATTTGTGTAGAAACGAATTTCATGCATGTATGTGATTGTTTCGATTACTTAGAGACGATCTAAGTTGATAACCATTGCACAAGATAGACATCACGTGAAGGTAATCTCATATAGTACTAATATAAGTTGATAAACACTGTACAAGATAAACATCGCATGAAGATAATTTCAAAAAAGTAAATTTACAAATAGACGTCACTTGATATGATATATTACATAGTAAAATTACTTTTATGTTAAAATAAATCTAATATATCATATAAAATTAAATTAATTTATAGATTTATTTTCATAAATCCTTTTATAATTATAATACTTTTAAAATAAATATTCCCTATACGCAGTCCTCAGACTTTTAACGTGGGTTTGGGTGTTGAGAAGTGTTAATGAGAGTTGTGAATAGTAGTAAAAAGTATATGAAAAGTAAAAATAAAGTAATGAATAGTAATAAAAAGTAGGTAAAAAGTAATGAATAGTAGTAAAAGTATGTGAAAAGTAATAATAAAGTAATGAATAGTAGTGAGAAGTGTTGAGAGTACCTAAGGTACTCTTAGTACCCAAACGCAGTTCCCAGGGCTGTAAACCGACCCGAAAATGATTCATACCGATTATCAGTTAACCAATTACCCGGTTCCAAATCACAATCACCAACGCGATGATGCATATTCGGGCTTTTTGTTCAGCCATTGATGCCCTCCTTCCTCTTGCGTTGTTCTTCTCCTTGTATGCCATTAACTTCCTCGTGCCCCTCCCCTTCGAGATCCATTGCCATTAAATTGAGACACTTGTTGCCTTTGTCGGAGCGCTTGAAGTACCTAATCATCACGTGTATTTGCCTCAAGATCGCGAAAAACTCCTCCACCTCCTCCTCCGTCACGGCGTCTTCTATATATATATATATATATATAAATTATTTAATATATAAGTCCTTTCGTTCTCTTACTACCGATTGTTCTTTTATCAACAGCAGGGACCGCAAATATTTTCACCCACTTTCACTTGGCTTTGAGTTCTCCACCGACAGATTCTAACATTAAAAAAATATTTATATTTTAATGAGAAATATATATAAAATAAATTTATAAATTAAAATAATATAACATAATTATTTTTATCATAAAATCAGTCTTATATATAGTATAATAAATTATATCAATTTAATATTTTAATTTGTATTAAATTAATTATATCTACAGCAACTTTTGTTTTCATATATTCTTAATTTGAAAACCAAAGAAATTTGAGATATATTACAAAATTATAACTTTACGTACCAAAATTACTATGTGTATTTTTAAGAGAAAATCTTCCAACAGGTGTAACCTTTTCCCTTTTAAAAACAGCATCCAATTGTAATGTGCCACGTAGACATTTTATTTTCCAACCTTATGACTGAACTACAGAGTAACAATCAGCTTTCCATCTCTCTCTCTCTCTCTCTCTCTCTCTCATTCCCTCCCTCACTTCGAGCTCCAGTTTTTTATCTCCCCCCTCTCTCTGTCTCTCTCTCCATCAGCACCATTTGACAGGATAGCAAAAACAAACCCATTTGCAAAGTTATCTCCTCGCATCTTAAAATTCACTTGCAGATAACAGATCGTAAGCTCTATACGCCAAATACCCACTTCTCCATTGGACAAAAAATCAAATAAATTCCAAACTCTAGCCCAAAATTAAAGAATCGCGAATTCACTACACAACAAAAGCACAAACTAGAAAAAAAAAATTTATCAAAATTCAATTTCAACAGTATCAGATCGTAAGCACAAAATGTTCCAATTAACTGTAGGAAAACACAGTGAAGGTGAGTAAAGTCTAAAAAATATTGAGGACAAGGGCATGATTAAAATGTGGAAACATGACTGCCATAACTCACAAATAAAAAGAAAAATGAGGAGGGGTGGGAGAGACCGACCTTGTAAAGATTGACTAGATTTGATTAAAAAAAAAAAAGGAGTTGCCCGTTTGGGGCTTTGAGAGTAAAGTGGAACTGAAACAAAGAAGGAATATGCAGTTTTGATCACTCGCAAACACTATATTGGACGAGCTGGAGTTTCGCGGGGCAGGAGGGCTACGACAGACAAGGGAGTTTCGTCGGGCTGCGACGGGTTAGGGATGTGCGGAGGTGCAGAGTGCAAGGGAGGTGTGGCGCAAAAGAGTGCAAGTGTATTCGGTGGTTTCGCTGAAGCGGTAGTTGGGTATTTTATTTCGCTATCGTGTGTAATGTGGTTCATAAAATTTAGATGTAGATGAATAACGTGTCCATTTATTATTTGTTGCCGTTGAGTGAGCGAGAACGGCGTAACTGTCCAGAAGAGGCTCTGTATTTTTAAATCGTCAAGTTAAGGCCTTTTGACCTCTATTTATATAGATCGCCAGAGTGTTCAAAGTTTACTTGCACAAGTGGCTTTTTCTTCTTGATAATATCTGGACGTTATTGATTACTTTGTTTTGGGATACATTCTTCTTGTATGTTATATAACTATATATAACAATTTCTCAGTTAGTTTTAAAAAGCAACCTAATTCCCAACGAAAATGCGACCCCTTAGTCTAAAATCTTTTTAAAAAGAGGCAGAGTGAGGTCCCATTTTTTTTCTTAAATCTTGGAACTCAAAAAATTAAAAAGACTATTTCGAAACTTTCCAATAAGATATCATGATATTCTTTCTTGGAGACATGTATGATGTACGTGATTTTATTTATTTGCGTTTTTAAGTTTATAAAAAAAAATCTCAATTCATAAATTAATATGATTTGATGTGATAAGTTAAAATTTTATTAAATTAAAACTAAAGTAAAAGATATTATATAATTTCTTATACAACAAAAAATTATATATTTTAGTTTGTAAACTTTATTATTATGAGATTTATATCTTAACTATATATATAATTTTAATTTTTTACAGTAAATGAATTTAATTTTGATCTAGAAAAAACTTATTTTTGATTTAAATTTTATCATTTAATGTCATACATTTTGATGCAATGCATGGAAGATTATTCATTTAATTAGAAACATATATGATTAGAAAAGATTTTGATTCTGATACCCTGGCCTGCAAAATGGCCCCTACCAACCTGCAACATAAAGATAAGGGAGGTTCTATGTCCTGAGAGAGACTTTTAATGTGAAAGTCAGCGAGGATTGCGTATAGAATTAATAATGAATAATTCGAAATATAATTTAAAAAGCAGCCTAATTCCCGATTAAAAATTGAAAGGAGCATTAAAGAGTTAAAAAAGTAGTAATAAGGAATGATTGACCACCATGGATGGGTAAAAAGTAAGGGTGTTAAATCGTGTTTAAAGGTTGTGTTTGTGTCGTGTTAAAACATGTATATTATATTATATAACTCAACCTTAACCTGACCCATTAAACTTATCGTGTCAAAATCTCAAATCTCAATACAACTAATTAACAAAACGGGTCGTGTCGTGTCAACTTGTTTTGACCCATTAGGAAATATTATGAAATAGGTTAACACGATACAATATGACCCATTTCAAACTGTTTATGTAAATTGGTTGAATATGTCTAAAATTAACTAGTTTAACCTAATTAAATTTAGCATAATTTTATATAAATTTTAGAATCACAATATTTATAAAAACTATAAAGCTAACTACAAGTATAAAATTACAATCCAAACAATAAAAATATCGAAATTAAAATTATAAGAATTTTACTTTTACGTATAAGGGTATAATTATAATTTTAATTTTCTTAACGTGTCATAACGGGTTGACCCGTTATCAACCCGTTAATCAATTGTGTCTTAACGGGTCAATCTATTTTCACCCAAACTCGTTTAAACTAAACTCTAATCAGTTATTATCGTGTCGTGTTTATGTTGAGTTAACGAGTTGTATAATATATTGTCACCCCTAATAAAAAGAAGTACTTTGTGAAGAATTTTGTGGCCGCGTTCCTTCTATTATGACAAACGCACTTACACTTTTTGTAAAGAAATTGAGTCCGCCTACAGCCACAGAAAGAATCTTCCGAAAATGTATTTCGAACGGTGCATTTCAGTTTTTTTATTTTTCTTTTCTTTTTTTTTTATACATTTTTCTAATCATCATAAACATTTTTAAAAAAAAATAAAAAATCACAACATTATTTAAAAACATTTCCTTTATTACTAAGTTAAAAAAAAAAAAGGGCAATCTGGACACATCCAGTAGATTTAGTATTTCTCAAAGAAATTAGTTGTCACGCGAGAAGAGACCCACCACTATAGATAAAAGGAAAGTTGATCTAACTATTTAATCACAACTATTTGGTTAGTTGATTCAATTTCGTTAAAGCTTCATTACATAATATTTTAGTTTATATTATTCTTCAAATAGAAATGTTTAGTTTATAAAAGAAAAGTTATAAAAAGCTTCTTTCTAAATTTGCATTAGATTTTAAAACTTGAATTAAATAGTAAATCGAAAATGAATAAACAAATAAATAAAAAAGAAAGAAAGGAAGTTGCCAAGAAGTTTATCCTCATTCCTTTATCAACAAGTTATTGAAATTGCTATATACTATCTCTCAAACTTTAAATTTTGAATAAGGAACAATTTTAATGTGAATTTTAACTTTTGCCATTACAAGCTAGACATGTTGATGTAGTCCATTTCATGAGCGATTATTCATTTAGTTAAAAAGAAATATATGATTAGAAAAGATAAACAAATAAAAGGAATAACAATATTTCTCTTAGATTTCAAAATGTCCAAATTTACAGCATTAAATAGTTAAAAATAATAACCAATGGTTGAGCTCACGAAGAAAGTTGATAACAACTGTAAAACCATTTTTAGAAGAAGCATATATTCTTTCTAAACATACAGTGAGGTCTCGTTTTTTTAGTAGTAGGCTATTCAAAAATTTTATATGGAGTCATTTTTGTATACTTTTTTATGCATTTAATTAATGTGATTAGTTGTATATTAAAAAAATTAATATAGTCAATTACAATAGTGACATACACAAAAAAATATATAAAAATGACTGTATGTAATATTACTCGAGATTATTTCCAAATCTTATAACTCGAAAAAATAAAAAAGTAAGAGACTCTTTTGAAATTTCCCAAAAAGATACCATAATACTTTTTCTAAATGAGATATATTATAATTTTATTAAATTAAAAATAAAATAAAAGTAACTATATAATTTCATCTACCACAAAAAATTATATAGGTTAGTTTGTAAACTTTATTATTATGATATTTCTACTTGGACTATAATTTTTTTACTTTTGAAGGAAAATAATTTAATTTTGATATAGAAAAAACTGATTTTTCGTTTATATATTAAAAAATAATACACTAAGGGCTTGTTTGGGATTGCGGTTGAAGATATAAAAAATTGCGATAAATCAATCTAAAGTGGTTATATGATAAAATTTATCCGTTGTTAGTTTTACAATATGAAAGTACTTCTAAACAATATATATATATATAGAAAATTACTTTTAAACAAAAGCATCAAAGTGATACTTTTTGTCAGAATCACTTTAGAAAAAGTAGTTCCTATTTTACTATGCTATGTACATTACGAAATGACCCTCATCATTTTAACACAATGACAACTTTGCACATCTATATTTTTCATTATTTTCGTATAATCTACTCAAGACTTTGCCTATCAATATTTTTCATTCTTCTCCTATCACTTATGTATCGTTGAAAATATTTTCTTTTTCATTATAATTAATGAAAAATCTATTAGACTATTTTTGTTATTATTTTATTATAATATTTGATTTTTATCAAGTATATGTCATTTTATGTCATTTTTATGTCAAAAAGTACTTTTTTAATTTGTTTCCAAAAAAATATAATATATTTGAAAGTATTTTAGACATACGGATTCTAAAAAATAAATAGCTTTTTAATAGTAGAGTTTATTACGTTAAGCTCTAACCTATAAGTCTTAAGTTAAAAGTAATATTTTTTACCACAACCCCAAATATGCACTAAGGACCTATTCAGGATTGCGGTAGAAGTCTTAAAAAGTGTTTAAATAGCCTTAAAAACTCTTTAATAAAAAAATTTAGTTGTTTATGTGTTACATATTAAATTACTTTTAGTTTCAAATAAGTTAAAAAGTACGTTTAAGGAAAAACTTTATTTTGATACTTTTCCTCAAACGTACTTTTTCGGATAATGTAGAACGTAATTCAAAATTTAGAAAGATTATTAATGGACGAAAATACTTATACAATTTTAAGATAATTACAACTTTCACACTTTCAATGATAAGGGTATAATATTTAAAAATCCAAATAATCGCCATTTCTATCTTAGAAAACACTTTTTTAATTTATTTCCAAATAAACGTAATATGTTTGAAAGTGTTTTAAACATATAATTACCAAATAGTAAATAACTTTTTAATAGTTAAACTTATTACTTAAGTCTTGAAAAGTTATAAACTATAAGTTCTAAAATTATAAATTATATTTTTTACCGCAATCTCAAATATATATTAATAATATTTATTTAATTTTTAATTTTAATATAAAATTATTTTATAACCATATCTTAAAATGTCCTATTTTACACCATTAAATAGTTAAAAACAATAACGAATAATTGAGCTCGGGAACTAGGAAGAGGCCCAGCACCTTTAGTAAAAAAGACGTTATGCTGAAGCCAAGAGACTGATGACTTCACGCTTTTCTTGTAAATTCTTTATCCTTTGTTTGTAAAGAATTAGCTGTCACGCGTTCATTACACTAAATTCTTTAAAGAAGTATAACTAATGTGATTTATTAACATGTTATTAAATTAAAAATAAAATAAAAATAACTATACAATTTCATATACAACAAAAAAAATGTTAGATTGTAAACTTCATTATTATGAGATTTCTACCTTTTTTACTTTTTGCAGGAAAAGACTTTAATTTTGACCAAGGCATATACGTTTTCTTGAACAGTTGTCATGCGTTCTTTACACCTAAAAACAAAAAACAAAGTAGAGGGAGGGAGAGGAAAATTAATTAATGCTTTCTACGATTCAGAAGGACTTTTCATTTCCCACCGACGCGAATGTCAGTTGATGATACATTCATGGATCAATTAATGCTTTCTTTTACAGTTCTGAAAATAATTATGCCAATTCATGAGATATCATGAAAACCTTTAGCTTTCCATAAGATGCAACACGCGCGGAAGTTGCCGAGAAGTTCCTTCATGCAACGCTGTATTCACTTCTTTAAACTTACGCAAGGAGCTCCATCATCATCCACGCGCGATTCATCCGCAATTAGTTATACTTTACATTCAAAATGACTTCTTCCAACGAATCGCCGGGAGTCCTCTCCTCTGCTTCCTCCTCCAATTCCTCTTCTTTAACCTCTCAATGGAGTTATTATGTATTCTTAAGCTTTCGCGGTGAGGATACCCTCAATGGTTTTACCAGTCATCTTTACCATGATTTGCATCAAAAGGGATTCAACACTTATAAAGATGATGTGGAGCTGAGAAGAGGTGAAGAAATTTCACGTGCACTTTTTAAGGCAATCGAAGAGTCAAACATTACGATCGTTGTATTTTCTGAAAATTATGCATCATCTACGTGGTATTTAGATGAGCTGATGAAGATCCTAGAGCGTAAAGAATCAAAGCAACAGAAGGTTTTACCAGTATTTTACAAAGTCAAGCCATCGACAATACAACACCAAATAAATAGTTTCAAAGATGCGTTGGATAAACATGAAGAGAGGTTCAAGGTTGATGCTAAGTTTAAGAGGTGGAAGACTGCCTTAAAATAAGCTGCTGGTATATCTGGTTTTCATTTAACGATCGACAAGTAAGTCGAACATGAACTCTTATCGCTCTATCAATTCATATATTTTTTTAGTTTTGATATTATGATTCATATATTGTGCGTGTGCATGCGTTAGAATTAAATCCTTGATCACTTGAGACTAGGCTTCAACTGCAACTTTTGTTTCCATATATTCTTAATTTGAAAAACAAAGAAATTTGAGATATATTACAAAATTTTTACTTAAATCAATACAATGCTAATGAAAGCCATATTCTGAGACTAAGATGTCACTCATTTTGTATATGTATGCCAAGTTGGATGAGAACATCACCAAAAAAATAAAGACAAATTGAACTGTTTTGGTCAAAATTACTAGGTGTATTTTCAACAACCAATTTTACCCACCAAAATGCAGAAGCCCTCAGTTCATAAAAATTTGTGTTCATATTGATCATGGTTTTTAATTTACATAATAACATTTTTCAAACTCAAACTGCGGTCTTTTTTTATTATTCTACATCATAAATTAAAAAATCTAATTTATACCCTAAGATATTGCATATATTTACCGGTTAAATTGGTCATGCGTCACATTCTTCATATATATATATAGTCAAATTAAATTGGAAGGTACAAATTACTTTAGATTGCAAATCAATACTTTTTTAAGGTTATGGTATAAATTAAAAATGGTGGTAGTTTGGTGGTGGAAAAGATTATTTTCTTATATTTTATCATTAACACATAAAAGTCAGGTGAACAAAGATTAATGACAGTTGTTAGTCCAATCCCTATCACCAATACAAATTAAGACTGCATTTAGTACATACTTGACTTATGGTCAACCCATAGGAGGATTGGGATTCAGGTCGACAAGGATATGAATTGTACATGCTTGCGCGCGCCATTTATTACATGAGAATAAAATTGTGCCTAAATCATGCCCCCATGTCTTTAAATAAGAGGAAGTCAAGTTCATGATTTTTCTTTTAATCTTTTGCATTGGTAGGAACGAATTTGAATTTATCCAGAAGATTGTTCAAGATGTCTCAAGCATGCTACCAAATCGTACATGCTTGCATGTTGCCAATTATCTGGTTGGGTTAGAGTCTCGTATAAAAGATATTGATATGCTTTTACAGATTGAGATGGTTAATGAGACACACATGATAGGGATCTTCGGTATTGGGAGAATTGGTAAGACCACTATTGCAAAAAAGATGTATAACCTCATTGCTTATCAGTTTGAAGGGAGTTGTTTTCTTGGAGATGTTAGGGAAAAGTCAAAACAAGATAAGGGCGGTCTCATCCAACTGCAAGAGAAATTTCTTCATGATATCCTAAGAGATCCAAATGTTAAGGTCAGTCATGTTGATCAAGGAATCATTTTGATAAAGGAGAAACTTTGCCGTAAAAAGATTCTTTTGTTTCTTGATGATATTGATTGTTTGGACCAATTAGAAAATTTAAGTGGAAGATGCGATTGGTTTGGATTGGGAAGTCAATCATCATAACAACAAGAGATGAGCATCTACTAGTGCAGCATGATGTTGGTATTTGGAAATATCCTATGAATAAATTGAATTCTGGAGACGCTCGTGAGCTCTATTCCTGGCATGCCTTCAAGCGTGACCAACTGGATAATGATTTTGTGGAACTGACAAATCTTGCACTGCAATATGTTGGTGGCCTTCCACTCGCTTTGATTGTGGTAGGCTCAAATCTACAGGGAAGATATATACGTTTTTGGAAAAGCGAATTGAAAAAGTACAAAAGAATTCCAAATAAAAAGATCTTTGATATACTCAAAATAAGGTTCTGGATTAGATGATGATGAGCAAAATATTTTTCTCGACATTGCATGTTTCTTCAAAGGAGCCAAGAGAAAATATGTCACTGAAATATTGGACAGTTGTGGTTTCTTTCCCAATGCCGGTATCCCAAAGCTCATAGATAAATCTCTCATTACTGTTAATGAATTTGACCGACTGTGGATGCATGACTTACTAGAAGATATGGATAAAGAAATTGTTCGACAGGAATCGCCCTAAGAACCTGGCAAGCGCAGTAGATTATGGTTTCACGAAAATGTTCGTGAAGTACTCGAGAAAAATAAGGTAAGATCATTTGCCCTGGAAAAATAATTCTACTTTGGAGTTATCTTTTTTCTCAATTGAAGCTACTTTTAAATTAAAAGAAAAACTAATAATTTTAGCAAGTGTTGAACTATATTAGGAAACTTTTCTTCTATATTTGATAGAACGCTTGTGAATTCTCTCACTAGGGTACAGAGAAAATACAAGGCATGCTGATAGATATGCCTCTAGGGGACCACATGATACGCTTGAGTACCAACGTGCTTGCAAAGATGGAAAAATTGAGAATATTTATTAACCGCAATGCAAGTTTTGATTGGCCCAAATGTCCTTGGCTGTCTTGGCCACCAAAGTTTCTTGGAAAGAAATTCATTGTTTTAAAAATGGAAGGAAGCATCATTAGAGATTTAGGCATGGGATTGCTATCTAAGGTAAGTATTTTTATTTTTAATATCATGTCGATCTGTTTTACTTTTAAGGTATGCTGCAAATTTCCTTTAATAGTTAATATATTTCCTTTAATTTCTTCTTTTTAAACATAACTTAACAAGTATATATAAATCTCAGTTGCTATGAATACTTAACAAAAATATCAGATATTTCAAGTTGCTCAAATCTAGAGAAGTTGATTCTTGATGAATGTAGAAGTTTAGTTGAGGTTCTTGATTCTGTAGGATTTTTGGATAAGCTTTTTCAATTGAGCTTTTATGCTTGCTTCTTCTTTTTTAGTATTTTAAACTGAGTAATACGTATTAAAAGAAACAAATATACATGACTTTGACATTTGAACGTACTCACTTATTCCTAGAAACACCATATGAAGAAAGATGTGGTTTATGTTTGTTGTTTTCTTCTTAATAAATGAAATAGTGATGTGCACACGTATTGTAAAAAAAAAAAATGTATATAAATAATCTTAGCTTGTTGAACTTGTATATAGTTCATGAACACTTGCGCAAGTGTTGAATTCTATGGAATTTATCTTTGATTTTCGATAGAACACTTGTGCATTCACACATTAGGGAACATAGCAAATTGAAGGCATATTGATAAATATACCTTGGCGGGACCGCATGATACGTTTGGGTTCTGAGGTGTTTGCAAAAATGGAAAGACTCATAATACTAATAAAGCTAAGCCGCGGTACAAATGCCCTTTGGAGTTTTTGTGGCGGATAGAATTATCTCTCTAATGAGTTAAGAGTTATTGATTGGTACAAATGCCCTTTGGAGTTTTTGCCATCTACTTTCCATGGAGAGAAAATCATTGTTTTAAAAATGCAAGGAAGTAGGATTAGACATTTAGGCATGGGATTGCTTTCAAAGGTAAGTATTTTTATTTTCAATATCATGTCGACCTGTCTTACTTTTAAGGTATGCTGCAAATTTCCTTTAACAAGTAATATATATTTCCTTTGTTTTCTGCTTTTTAAATAGAACTTAACAAGTATAGATTTCAGTGAATCTAAATACTTGACAAAAATATTGGATCTTTCAAGTTGCTCAAATCTAAACGAGTTGATTCTTGATGGATGTGAACATTTAGTTGAGGTTGATCATTCTGTTGGATCTTTGGATAAGCTTGTTGAATTGAGATTGAAAGGATGTTCCGGCCTAAAGAATTTGCCAAGAAGCTTCAAGTTGATATCTCTAAAAGTACTTAAACTTGAAGGTTGTACAAGCCTTGAATACTTTCCTAAAATCAAGTGTGAAATGGAACATTTGAAGGATCTCTGGTTAGAAAGCATCGTAATACAGGAGCTACCTTCATCCATTACATACCTCAATGGGCTCAATGAGTTAACTATGAGAAGGTGTGAAAGCTTTGTGCGTCTTCCATTAAACATTTTTCAATTGGAAAGTCTAGTTACTGTTGCTGTCATTTATTGTCAAAATTTTGTAAATTTTGGAAAGGAGGTGGGGCATAATGGACAATCCATGCCATGTACACAGGAAATTGAAATGCCGCCTCCAGAATCAAATTTCAGTTTGAGGACTTTAGATCTATCTAGTAGTGGTATTGTTAGCCTTCCTCCATGCATAGAAGGATTTGTTCAATTGTGTCAGCTTAATTTGAGAGATTGCAAGCAACTTGAAGAAATATTACACCTTCCACCAAATATAAAAATTGTAGATGCTATAGGATGTATAAGTTTAGTTGAGGTTCATGGTTCTATTGGATTTTTGGATAAGTTTGTTGAATTGAGTTTTGAAGGATGTTCCAGCCTAAAGATACCAGAATCAAACAATTTATCTAGGACTTATAATTTCTCATCCAGTTTACGGAAATAAAATCTATCTGGTAGTTGTATTGTTAGCCTTCCTCCATGTATCAAAATATTTGTTGGATTGATTAGCCTTGATTTGGCAAACTGCGAGCAACTTCAAGAAATTCCACAACTTCCACAAAATATAGAAGTTGTATATGCTGGAGGATGTACAAGTTTAATTGAGGTTCATGATTCTGTTGGATTTTTGGATAAGCTTGTTAAATTGAGTTTTGAAGGATGTTCCAGCCTAAAGAATTTGCCAAGAAACTTTAAGTTGAAATCTCTAGAATTCATTGAACTTCGAGGTTGTACAAGTCTTGAATACTTTCCTGAAATTGAGTGTGAAATGAAACATTTGACGAATCTCTTGTTAGAAAGCACCGTAATACAGGAGCTACCTTCATCCATTACATACCTCATTGGGCTCGAGCTGTTACAATTGTGAATGTGCAAAAGCCTCATGCGTCTTCCAAAAAACATTTTTCAATTGAAACGTCTAATGAAAGTTACGTCTCTTATTGTCCAAATCTTGTAAATTTTGGAGAGGAGGTGGCGCAAAATGGACAATCCATGCCATGTACACAGGAAAATGAAATTTCATCAAGTACCGAATTGATCCGATTGCCGCCTCCAGAATCAAATAAATTTTTTGGGACATCTAATTTCTCATTTAGTTTGAGGGAATTAAATCTATCTTGTAGTGGTATTGTTAGCCTTCCTCCATGCATAGAAGGATTTGTTTCATTGTCTCGCCTTTATTTGGAAGACTGCAAGAAACTTGAAGAAATTCTACACCTTCCACTAAATATAGAAGAGGTAGATGCTAGAAGATGCAGGTTATCGGAACGCTTTCCTCATGTATTGACAAAATCTCCAATCGGTATACCCGACTTAAAACGGCTAAGCAAGATTGACTTATCGGAGTGCAATAAAGTGGATGTGGATGTAGGGAATCATGCACGAGATCCATTAGTGGTTCAGGTATACATGTCCGATCTATTTGATCAGTAATTTCCTTTTGTTTCGTATATATGCCATATTTGATAGTTTGTATTTGTTTTCTAACATATACTTGGTTTAATAGGAACACTTTCGGTGGAAAGATTCAAGTAGGATTATATATCCAGGAAGTAAGATTCCAGAGTGGTTCAAGTATTGCAAGGAGACTACTTCATATAGTCATTCTATTGAAATAGAAATTGATCATAATGCGTCCATCCGTGGGCATCAGATCGTGGCATTAGTTTTGTGTTCTGTTGTGGGACGTCTTGATGAAAGGGAACATATTGCTATCTTAATAAACGGCAAGTTGATTACACCTCGAAATTATCTATTACCTTCAATGGACACGCATTGTGTATGTCTACAATACGTAGCTAGAAATTCTATGATATTGTCAAGAAGTTACAGGGAGGGGAACAATATGAGGTTTACATTTGGAAGTGGGTCAAAGAAAGCAATCTTAAAAAGTGCTGGAGTCCATCTAATGTACGGGAATGACAATTTCATTGATCATATTTAACTTTCAAAGAGATACCGAGATGATGGTAATGAAGAACCTCAACCAGCTCTAGCATTATGAAATTCAAGGATGCTAATGATGATTTAATTAATGAAGAACTTCCACTTGGGTATGTGATAATTCATAATAGCCGAATTGTGTAGAATTTTACTAAATTAAATAAAACACTATCACAATTATATAGTGTTAATTCTTATAGTTTTATTAGTTTTGAAATATTTATTTTTCTTCCTTAAATTTGAACTTTATCTTAATGAAGGAATTGAAGTTCGGAAAGGAACCAAAGTTGCGAAGGAATCAAAGTTGGGAAAGAACTGTAACCATAAAAGACTTTAAAGGTAACAGACTCGTAACTCTTTTTACGTTCTGATAGCAATGTAATTTTTATTTTTCTTTAGTTGCATTTTAAATATTGCTTTGATATTTATTTACGTTCATATTTTAGAACTTATTTTCATAAATATGCCTACCTAAATTTTCAACTAAGGTTAAGGATGGAACCTAATTAAAGATTAGTAATATTATTTATGAGATTGATTTTTTTTCCAATTATTGGTGCGTTCAACAATTTATTGTTCTTGTTTCATATCAATTGAGAGGGATAAAATTCTAGAATTCAATCATATTTTTCTCATGATCTAGAATAATCTTAATTAGTTGAGAGCATGATTCTTAAATTTGTTAAAAATAAAATTCTCCGCTAATAGTTTTTTCAGTGTTTAGATTAATTTGCATTTTTAAAATTTATTTTATTTTTTATTGTGATTAGCTTAATAAATTAATTATTTCTTGCTTTGATTCATTGATTGTTTAGTTCTTAACTTCTTATTTTATTTTAGAACTTATTTTTCTGGACTGGATTAGAATTTATTCAGTTTATATTTGATTGGTTTCCTACGCTTTTAAAAGTCCCTATGGGTTCGATCTCATTCTTAATACACTATATTTTGGTACAGTTTGTACACTTATGAATATAATTAAATTTTACATTAAGTTTTTTACATCATTGTTAGGGATATGGTTAGGAAAACAAATTGAATATTGACTAAATTTATTCTTCTGTTGGTTGTAGTTAATTTTTCTAAACAAACTTAAAACGAAATTCCAATATTGTGTGGTGTATGAAAATGTGGATATATATGTGATCCTACAAATTATCTTACCAGTATGGGTTTTGATTCTTTGTCTAGAATGGGAAAAACCTCGAGGATGCATAAACTTGTAAGGAGTTGTTTTTACACATTACCACCAACCCTCCATCATGTAAACTGCTAAGGCACACTTTGAGCCGAAGCCACAAATAATTCAACCACTCCCACCCTTCATAGTTTCGAGAAAGAAGATCCTTAAATGCATATAAAGAATTTTCTTGAAATTTATGCTATATTTAGGTTCTAACACTTCACTGATGAGTCAACTAGTCTACGCTTGTTTCCTTTTTCTTTAAAGGATAAGGCAAAGGCATGTTTTAACTCTCTCTACCTTCTAGATCTATCACTTCTTCGGATATTCTCGTTACAAAATTTCTTTTTAAATTTTTTCAATGTAAAAAACTAATGCTTTGAGGAGAGAGATTGCTGATTTTTAACAAGATGATAATGAAAGTTTTATAAGTTGTGAGAGTTTTAAGGACCTGATTCTGAAGTGTCCCTACCAAGGTCTTGAGACACGAAGACAAGTGCACTATTTTTATAACAGTTTTAAATTTAGAGAAACCGTAAAATGAATAAGTCCATGAATGATGGTGGATTTTTGAGTTTGATGGATGATGAGGCTTATAAGTTTCTTGAAAATTTATCAGAAAGCTCCTAGCAATGGAATTTTCCTAGTCATAGACAGACACTATCCCAAACAGTCAAGAAATGAGGTTTGTCTAAAACAAGTGAAAATCATGATATTAAGGTCAGATTAGACAATCTCACTCGTAAGGTAGAAGCTTTGACTCTAAGTAGAACCATGAATTATGTTAATCAAGTTCAAGATGAATTATATTCTCTCTGTGCTAGTACCATACATACAACACAAATGTGTCCTTCCACACAGGCTTATTCAGAGTGTTGCGTACTGGTACCTTTTCTGAGCTAGACATTCAATCCCAATTGGAGGAATCATCCTAATTTTTCCTAGAGGCAAAATCAGCCTCTCATGAATTTACGTGGATCTCAGATACATCAACAGAGTCAATTCTTAACATTGATCTTCCTAAGTGATTCATGTATCACGTGTTAATCACAGTCGTTTACCAATGATGGCATAGAAAGCTAAGTGTTTTGCTCTTGATAGTAGTCTTTAAATCCAAGGGAGAAATCTGATCTCCACTCTTTACAGTTTTACAGGACAAGTTTAAGCTAACATATACTAAGAAATGTTTTCTCAAAATAAAGTACTCTTGTTAAGGTTATTGATTACTACATTCACATATGCATATATGTTTGCGAAAAAGTTCCTGGTTACATAGGGAAAAAAAACTTAATTTGTCAATCTTTCGTAGGATTGCACATCATGCCACCATTTGCTCAGAAACAAACTACTTGCTCTTGGCCAACTTCACATGAGACTGGTGAACGCTCATCTAGACAGGTGGCACGACTTCCTGGATGGAAACGCTATTATCGGAGATGGATTGTAGGGTGGATGCACATGTTGCTCCAGTATGGAGAAAGCTTGAACATATTCAACTCCATCATGTACAGAGACAAAGTGCCTCCAAGGAAAACGTACCATAACCAACAAAGTATTGATCCAACAGTGCTTCAATTCACATTCTATTTCTATCTACTAACTTCCTATTATGTTTGTATTGTACTAAACTCATTTTTTGCATGTTATTTGTTTTGTGTTTGTTACAATCATAATGTGTTGCCAATATTTGTATTCATGTGTTGTTGATCCCTTATTTTTTTTATCCCATCCGTTATGCAATGTTTTGCAATAGTAAGGGGGAAGTAATAAACTTTACCAACATATATAACATGAGGGATACTGAGAGATTGTGAACTTTGTATTTTGATTTGCAGTTATTCATTCACAGGCTGCCTTACTGCTTGATTTGGGCAACTTTGACCTTCCATTTTTAGCCCCCCAAAGCTCAAATATTTCAAGAAATCACTGTTGTTCTCCCTCCTATACATAAACTCTACTGCAGGCCTCACTTTAGTGTTCTTGTCTTTCTTGAATGGTTTTATCATCAACTTCAGTGGAAGATCGATTATGTCCCACTAAACTTATCAAGACTTCAAGGGCCACTCTTGGTTTTCTCCTCGGGTTTGATAAAAGTCCTCTTAGGTAAGAGCCTTTATTCTCTTCTAAAGTGATATTTGGTCGAGTTATTATGGTGTTGATGATATAGAACAGTAAAGGGATGAAAAAATAAATGTTTGAAGAAGGTTGATTGGTATTCCTAATGTACTTCCAACGATGAAGATAGGCTGATTTTCCTTTAAAGAAGCATGATTATGTCATATTACTTGACGTCATGAGGCATGAGTGCTCAGGGCATGTTTTAAAGTATTGCATGCATATTTATCAATCAAAACCAGATCTATAAAGGGAGATTAGAACTTCAATTGCATTATCTCATGATGACTCATGAAAAAGCATCCATTAATATTCCATGTATCTTATTTTCATGGGAAATTAGTACTCTTTTAAAGGTATTTTTTAGTTTAAGTGACACAGAATGAACCTATCTCGAATTGTTTTGCAATGGCTCAAACCTTGCATTCATAGGAAGCTTGTGGAATTTGCAGCAAAGTAATCTCCTTGATCACTTTACTGGAATTTCAGTACATATATACATCAGGAATATTGAAACAGGTTCAAGGCAAAGAATATGTTTTTAGACCAAGACCAGATCTATAAAGGGAGATTTAAGTGCCTTGAAAACTATGTTTTACAGACCTAATGACCATAAGAAGGAGAAGGGTAAGTTGAATAAGGTTAGAATTACAGCAAAACATAGAAGGAATTATAATTTTCTTGGATTCTTTTCGGGTTAACCATATAGGATATGTATTGGACCTGATTTCTTATCCTTTTTTCACCTTTTCAACTTTCTATGGGACTATGATGACTCTTCCCATATTGGAAAGGATCCTGGTTGAATTGTTATACAAGGCATTAGAAGGTCACCGTCAAGAGGTTGAAATTAATGACCAAATCTATGTGTGGAGGGAAGAAAGGTAATGTGCTTGGAGCTGGTCTTCTTAACATTTGTGGCAAATGCATGCATTGAGATTAAATTAATCAATTTCTGTGCAACTTAAGGGAATCTAAACTATTGTTGATGTTCTTTTTCATCATACTGTAATTGTTGATCTTCTTGGGCTGCATTTGTCAAAATACAAGGTAAGTGCTTAAAGTCTCTAGTTTGAGAAATTACACAAATCAAAGATCCTAAAGCTCTAGATGGGATTATTATCATATTTTTTGTGACGCCCCCAAATCCCCACGTACGGACACGGGGAAATCGAGACGTCCGGATGGTGACAACACGGGTCACCACCCTATCAACGAGTGCCAAGTGTGTGCAAGCGACAAATGTGCACGAAGAAACACGCAGTGGATAGCAAAGACATATAACTAAGTACCAGAATTTTTCTTAATTTAATACAAAGCGGTTCAAAACATACATAATAAAACATTACAAATACAAATATTGTTTCAAAGCCAACTTCAAAGCATACACTCTAACTCAAAACTCCGGCGGAGCCGCATCCTCAGGCTCAGCCTCCTCCTCCTCCTCGATCCTGCATCAAAATCTACGGTACCAAGAACGGTGTCGCAGGTAAGTAAAATCCAAACAACGCAAGATGAAAACATATTAAAAACCCAAACAATATGCATGAAATATGCCCAATGCACATGTCCCAAAACCATATTTTTCCACACACGCCAAAAGCCCATTTGGCCCCAAAAACATAACCGTCAACTCATATCCTTTAAAACATCTCCTTTAAAACATATCTTTCAAAACATTTTCCTTTAAATCAATTCTCACCATTATCCCAGATAATGGCCTAAATCCAGAAACCACAATTTTTCCAGAAAATGGATCACAAAGCCACATATCACAAACTCGCCATTATCCCAGATAATGGCCCATATCCAAAACGAATCCAAAACAATTCCAAATCAAATCCAAATCAATTCCATATTATGCATGCACCATGATCTCCCCTAGGGATCATCCGCACACTCTTGCTCTGTGCCACACTGTAGGTAACGACTACGCATGTGACACCTACACGAGTGATGCCCAGACTCGCGCCCAGCGCGTACCTGGCCAGGCCATCCTCTAGTCCCCGCCACTCGAAGGATCACGGAGTCGACACGACAACGTTACCGTATCGTGCGATCCGGTCGTCGCCCAGCGACAACTCAGAGGATGTCACTCAGTTTTATCCGCTCCCGAGTGACCAGAAGAGCTCCACCGAGATAATAACCCATCTCGGCTTGGCTCGTGAGACACACGCACCCAAAAACAATTTAACACATGAGAAACCCATTTTCAGTAAAACGCACATGATCATGTATGTTCAATGCCATGCAATTAAATCACATAAAATAACCAACACAACCCGAACATCACCAACAACCAACAAACATTTCCTTCCTCAATTCCAACCGACCCCCGAACTCCTCGGACTCAATCCGGAATCAACAAACCAACCAGATGACAAAATAAATTATTGTAAAGGCAATAATACATTTAAATCTAAAACGAAGCTTGAGAAAATAATTACAGCGCTATATATGATTTTTAGAAGGTTCGGTGCGCAGCAAACGATGAGCGGAAAGCAACGTAACAGTGCAAATGCACTGTAGCCGTGGGTCGCAAAATACCCACTTTTAAACGGGGACGAACCAAGATACCAAATTGATAGGGAATGATCTAAGGATGTTTATGAAGCTAGTGGAAGTGAGCTTTGGCCGTGGGTGGCGGCGAAAACGCCGGTAGAAGGCAAAAACGTGCAAAACGGAGTTAAGCTAGTGGGAGCTGCTCCGGTGACCGATCGAGGCCGGAAATGGGTGGGTTAGGTCGGCAAGAGGTAGGGGAAGAAGTGGTGAAGAGGTGGTGGCCGGAGGTGGAGCGACGGCGCCGGAAACGACTCAAAACCGTGCGGCTTAGATGGGCTTTTCCGGCTAAACGGCCGGCCGGTTGGGGGATATTTTCGGTGGGGTGGTTCACTGGAGGGAGGGGGTTCTTTTGGTGGTGGCTGTACCGGCCACGTCGGCCGGACGGTGGTGATTGGGTGGTTGGACGGTAAACGGCGTGGGTGAGGAGAGAGAGAGTTCGTGCGAGCTGGGACGTACGCGGGGAAGAAGGAAAAAGAAGAAGAAAAGAAAGAAAGAAGGAAAAGAAGAAAAGGAAAAGAGAGGAAAAAGAAAAAAGAAAAGAAAAGAAAAGAGGGAGAAAGAAAATGAGGTCCAATCCTCACCTCTGGAGTCCAACAACTGATCCAACGAAAATAACTTTAAAAGCAATAAAACCAAGAAAATATTTTAAACACATCGTAAAGCTAAAATAAAATAAATAACTAGTAAAAACTAACTATTTAATTTTAAATCCAAAGACAAGTTAAAATAAATTAAACAACAATTTAAATTCGGCAGCAATTAAAATCCGATTATTTAAAATAAAAGAACTATTATTTTAATTAAATTAAAATATTCATTCAGTAAAAATACACATAAAAACGGGATGTCACATTTTTTCACTCGTCTCAAAATTCGAATGAACTCTTGAGGAGATAATAATCCCTGCCATTAAAACATTCCAATTCCTTAAATTCCAGCAAATCTGCCCCTGCTTACTGGTTACCAATCGGGTCATGGACTAATGCATAATGAAAGACTTCTATATTAGTATCACCAATATTGGCCTGCCATTTTGTGGTTATCTTGCTGGAGCTCTTGTATCTAATCGTGCCTAACTTGATGGCTAACCGTATGTGGCAGAGGCAGTGACAGAGGTAGGATTTTATTTCAGTAGGTGCAAAATCTAAATGAAATAAAAAAAAGTATGAACAATTTTTCTTTTGTAGAACATTTCGTCAATTATAATGACGATAAGTTCTTTACACTTCTTCAGATGAGGATGCATTGCTACATGTAATGGATGCCAACTGCAGAACATGCCACTATTCAATATCAATACTGTTTCATTCCAAAAGATTGAATTTATTATCAATACTATAAACTCAAACATTAAGAGCCTCATTGTTAAATGGGTTCTGCCCCTGAAGATCTATCAGGTAGGAAATGCAATCGGCGATAGGGTTTTATTAATCACTTTTCCTCTAGAAAATCCTACATATTTCTTTTTTTTATAATTTTTTTAAATTCTTGTTCTGTCATAAAATGTGTACAATAGATGAATCGGTTAGTTATTAATGCTTGCTAAATATGTTATAATTATAACAAAATATGTGTAATTAGTTAGTAATTGGTGAATTGTATTTAAGCTTTCTAATATTGTATTCCGTTCTTGCCTGAATGGCAAAAAAAAAAAATTTTGAATTTGCTAATTCCTTACAAGTAATCAATTACTAATTAGTGATTTGTACAAACAAGTGCATTCTAATGTTGAGTTTGTAAATACCCCACAATTAAACGGTCTTGCCCAAAGTGAACATGAATTAATGTTCTTTTAAAAAAAATCTGACCCTGAATTAATCTTTAGAAAAATACTTTAGCTACAAAGTGATTTCATAAAAGTAAATTCACAAATTAATGTAACTTAATATGGTACGTTGTATATATAATTTTATTATAAAGTAAATCTAACGTATCGTAGTCATATCAGTTTATATAGTTATTTTTATAGGATATGTTTGTGACCGTAGCATTTCTCAATTCTATAATCCGCTGCTTTGCAATGGTAAATCTATGATATTTACAATTTCATTGAGCTTTGGGACAGACCCAACATTTAAGTGTTTAAATAAACAAAAATTCCAACTTCCTTTTCTTTATTTTTTTATTTTTTCCGTTTGTTTCAAGAAATAATGTCATGATGAGTTGCCTAGATACCAGTTAAAAGGCTTGCCAAATTAGAGCATAAATTTTATTTATGAAGTCCAATATTTTCCCCAAAAAAAAAAAAAGAAATAGAAAATTTAATCAAGACCTATATTTGAGTGCTGTAAAAGTTGATGGTCATGGACCATGGTTATTCATCTTGCTCTACAGCTTATCTGTTTGCAACAAAAATTCTTACATACTTTTGTACCAGAACTGGGATCGCTTCTCACTTAGCTGGAAAGCAAAAATTAAAGTGATTCTCAAGGGTTTTCTTCCCAATTTGAAGGTCGGCCGGATATATAGTTCTCATCCAATACACACATGTACATCTCATGCAAATAAAGACTTTGTCAACCTCTAAACCCATTAATTCCTGTGTCCCCTAACAGCCTCGCAATCTCCTATTCTTAACACCCTCTTTGTTTCTCTCTGTCTTCCTCGCTCTGTCTCTCTCTGTCTCATGTCATCAACCTTTCCACCATTCTTCTAGGCCTTTCTCACCTTTCTATAGCACCCATTCTCATTGCAGCAACCCGCTCCAAGGGCGTGCATGCCGCCCCGGGCTAAGGCGAGTGCTATCCTACGGAATGGAGCACGTAAGGATACGCCATCGTTGCATGCTACTTTTTACATGTTTTTGCATGTCATATTTGTGGTCTCTTCTTCTGAGGCATCAGAATTAGAAACCCTCCTAAAGCTCAAGGCCTCCCTTCACCCCAATGACGCATTCATCAGCTGGAATGGCTCAACACCACCATGTTCTGAGCATAATGTAAATTGGGTTGGTGTTAATTGTGGGAAAGGAAAAGTTAAGGGTTTACGACTCGAGAATATGGGACTAAATGGTTTCATTGATGTGGACTTGCTCGCGTTACTATCAAATTTGAGAACCATAAGCTTTATGAAGAACAACTTTGATGGTCCATTGCCGGATTTAAAGAAACTCAGTGCATTAAGGTCTGTGTATTTATCAAACAACAATTTTTCTGGGGAGATTCCTTATGATGCTTTTTCGGGTATGTTGCGGTTGAAGAAAGTGCATTTGGCACATAATCAGTTTGCTGGTAGTATTCCTACATCGTTGATAACTTTGCCAAACCTTTTGGAGTTAAGGCTTGAGGATAACCATTTTGATGGTCAGATACCAGATTTTCAACAGAAGTCATTGAGTGCTTTTAACGTATCGGGCAATGAATTGGAGGGTCCAATTCCAAAGAGCCTTAGTGGGATGGATTCAAGCTCCTTCTCCGGTGAGTCAACTTTTTATGAGATCGTCTGTGTATATATATATATATATATCTATATATATAATGTATCATGTGCATGTACTTACACAAACGTGTTTCTTAAGTTGTATTTATTCTTCACAGAGTTATTAGAAAATGGCTGCTTCTAACAAACTCTAAGGTACAAAGTAATAGTTACAAATCTGCAGTCTTATGTTTTGAACTAAAATATTGATTAAGCGTATAACTGATCTGTTGGATTCTATATTGTTAAGGTAATTAAAATAGAGAGTACTGTTTCCTATAAGATTAATTGTTAGATCTATATCTATATACTCAAATTTTCAGTTGAATATAATGTCTGAACATATATGATCATCTCAAGGTTTCATTGGCCTCCAGCAGTTTCCACTCTAATATTGGACATCGATTAGCCAACTTAAGCCTCCAAAGAACTGAAAGCCCACATGGAACCATGCCTAAAGCTAGCCCACATATGCATATATACAAAGGTAAATATGTGTGAAAACATTCAGGCAGTGATGGTTTGTCCTATCAATGGCAGGAAATTTAGAGCTATGTGGAAAGCCTATAGGTAATTGTGACGAAGGCTCAATTCCAAGTATCCTAGTGATTGTTATTCTTGCAACGATGGCAACAGTCGGCATAGGTATAGTGGTCTTCATCAACCATAAGAGGCAACCGTCTTTATTGACAAAGGCTCCAGTACAGCCATCAAACTTGCAAAAGAAATCAGGCATAAAGGAATCGAACAAATCAGGGCAAGACTCAACAAACCGCAGTGGAAATACCAAGAAGGTTGAGAATGTGAAGCTGACCTTTGTCAGGGAAGATAGGGAGAGGTTTGATATGCAGGAATTGCTTAAAGCCTCAGCTGAGATATTGGGCAGTGGATCCTTTGGGTCTTCTTACAAGGCTGCCTTGCACAATGGACAGGTGATGGTTGTGAAGCGGTTCAAACAAATGAATAATTTGGGGAAAGAGGAGTTTCAAGAGCATATGATCAAGCTAGGGAGGTTGAGACACCCGAATCTGCTTCCTCTGGTGGCTTACTACTATAGGAAGGAAGAGAAGCTCTTGGCATTTGACTATGTGCCGAAGGCCAACTTAGCCGTTCATCTACATGGTACATTGATCTCCTTTCTAAAATATGTTTGCTCACATGTGCATGTATATTAGTTCATGAATTGGTAGGCCCTCTGTATATGTTTCTTTATAAGCATAGCATTTTTGTCATGCATATATATACATACATACATACATATAATATCCACCTCTGTTGTGTAATCACTTTGTTCACTGACATCATTTTCAATGCAAAGAAGCACTGTCACATTGTCCAATTATATCAATAGTCCTAATTATAAGCCAGTTTGGAGGAAAACTCTTGTCATTCCTCAATTAAGTGTTTATAATTATAAAGCAAGACTCAATCTAGTTGAACAAATCTGCAATTTCTTTTTCTTGTTCTTCCTTTAAGGTATTAGAATTTAGTTGTCATCACCCAATTCCTATATATATATATATATATTATTTGACACACACATATTTCACTTACTACCTTAATTCCATGCAATTTTATTTTATTTGACGGCTCATTCATTATCCAAGCATGATGACACTTTCAATAATTCATTATAAACTCCATAATTTCACTTTTTGTAAATGCTAATCTCATGTATACTCAAAATGACGATTTGAATTTAGTACATAACTCCCTCTTGTTATAAATGCAAAATATCATGCATATCATTATCAATATTTTACAATGAATGGTACTAGTCCTGAAAATAACATCACAGAAGGTTGAACTTACTAATACTTTGTTGCATGTCATTGACATCCTTTCATCAGTTCATGAAGCACTAGGTCAGCCAAGCCTTGATTGGCCAACCCGGTTAAAGATTGTCAAGGGCATAGCCAAGAGCCTTCAATATATGTGCAATGAGCTGCCTAACCTAATTGCCCCACATGGCCACCTCAAGTCCTCGAATGTTCTTCTCAATGAATCCTTTGACCCCCTTCTCACTGACTATGGCTTGATCCCCCTGATCAACCAAGAGGATGCCCGAGACATCATGGTTGTTTACAAGTCCCCGGAGTACTTGCAACAAGGTAGGATAACAAAGAAGACTGATGTGTGGAGTTTTGGATTACTGATACTAGAGATTTTAACTGGAAAATTCCCAGCAAACATTCTACAGCAAGGCAAGGGAAATGAAGAGGAGGATTTGTCAGTCACTTGGGTGAATTCGGTTGTTCCAGAAGAATGGACGAACGAGGTGTTTGACAAGGAGATGGGTGCAACTAGGAACAGTGAAGGGGCGATGCACAAGCTTTTGAAGATTGGATTGGCTTGTTGTGAAAGAAATGTGGAGAAGAGATGGGATTTGAATGAGGTTGTTGAGAAGATTGAAGATTTAGTAGAGAGAGAAGATATGGAGGAAGAATTCTACACTTCCTATGCTAGTACTGAAGCAGGGTCTACAAGAGGACTTTCTGGCAGTTTCTGCTGACTTTCAATTGTCAATGCATGATGAATGATTCATTGCTGCCAAATCATTGATCTCTTGTGATTGGCTCTGGATTCCTCGAAATGGTTTTTACGGATTTTGAAGTGGAAATTTGTCGAGGGGCTAGAGATCTTCTATTTTATGTCAGTGTAACTTCAATCAATATGCAGCTATATATAGCATGCGTTTGATGCAAAATTGGAAGGCTTGCCTTCTACTTCTCTCAACACTAGCATTTTCACTTAATTTCTAGTATTTGCATCTCCTTCTCTCAATGTATAACTTCTTTTTCCTCTCAATGTATAGCTTGTATGAGTATTTCCACAAGTATTCATAGCTCATTTATATGATATGCTATATGAAAATGACGACCGCCACCGCCATCATAACAACCACAGCATGATTACTTATATGAGAGGGCCGGGATGCCATGTGATCGAGTGTGAGGAAAGACTATTGTTTATAAGTTAAGAATATTAATTAATAATAAAAAGCTAGCTGGGAGTATATTTGCTAGTTTCATATTAAGTATATAGTATGAGTCATTGAGTATTCATCCAAAAATAAAATAAAATGAAAGAAAAATGGTCAAAAGTTCCTTCATCATCCTCTCGCGGTACTCTTCATAGTTTGGAGCATTTTTATCCCTCCAAATGCACCACATCACGGATGAAAAAATCATTTTCCATAAGATCGTTATATATATCCGGCCAGCCACCAATATGACCACTCTAGCACGCCAAAAGATTCACCACACATTGAGGCATTACCTGTGTAGTCCAAAATATTATCAAGAGTAATGTTACATACAGTCATGGGTTATATAAATGTTATGTGCTCCTTTTAAAAAATAGTGCGGTCCATCGTTAAAAAATTAATTTTTTTATGTAGATCTCATATTTACTTACTTTTTTCTAAAAGAGTGTGTAGTGTTTGCACACTCCATGACTGCAAATATCATTTTTCTTAAAAAAAACAATCTTTCCAAAAGTAAGGAGTACTAAATTTGGAATCGTGTTGATCTATTGATTTTTTGCAATTTTAGATTTTTACTCTTTTACTTTGCTGTGTTTAGTTAATTTATTTATTCAAATATGCTCTTTTTTAAGTCGAATTTGATCTTAATTTTGGTCATAAAAATGATGGTCAAACTGTGAATGGGTTGATGTCATTATTTTGAAGTCACAGGTTTCATGAACACATAAGATGTTTGACACCATAGAGAAGGATATGGAACATCATTTTCAAAAAAGAAGTCATGTTACAGCCACAGAAGATTTCATAAAAGTAAATCTATAAATTGATATAACTAAATATGATACATACCACATTAAATCTACTTTAAAATAAAAGTAACTTTATAATCTAACATATAATATCAAATCACTTTAGTTTGTAGATTTAACATGATTTTTATATGATCTCTTTGTGTCTAAAGTATTTAATCTCTTTCCAAAAATGAGTTCAGACGACTAGAACTTTTCTCAATCCCCCAAGTATCAAGTGATTACCATTTTACTTAATTATACAAATGAATTGAAATTTTTTAATATATACTTTCATTCATAACATTTATTTTACTCTAATTTTTTATGCGACATGTCATGAGTTTTATCAATACTCAAAACAAATCAATCCCTCAAATATCAACCCCCAAGTTATGCTTTCATTTCTATTCACGCCATTAACTTTTTATTTTAACATGAATTTTGTAGAAACCCATGGATCTACAGAGTTTTTCACTCCTTAAATTTTATAATGCAACCCACACCAATAACAAGAAGTACGTGTGGATAGATCTTGTTGCCAAACATAACCATGTACTTCAAAGCAACTTTAAATGATTATTGATTACTGCATGTCACTAATTTTTATTCTCTTACAATCTTTTTTCTTGCATGATAGAATGATCACCAAGTCTTAATGAATCTAGCTCTTAGGAATCTTTCTTCCCAATGAGTCAATGACATCAACATATTTCCTCCGACCCTCTATAATAATTCAGATTATGTCAGAGGACCGGAATTTTCTTTCAAGCTTGATGCTTCCACCTCGATGGCGCACGTCACCTACTGGAGTGAAGGACATTAGAACCCTACTTGACGCCGAAATAGAGCCGAGCCTATCTTTGAATTGCTAGCTTGGCTTGGCTCAAAAAGCTCGAGCTTGTGCTCGGGCTCAATATTGTTATAATAATCTTTGTTCAAGCTCAATTCAGTGAAGCCCGACCCAAAATCAATCTCGACTCGACTTGAGTTGTTTATTTTTTAATTTTTGAGTAAGATTTAATAATTAATAAATTAGATAAATATAAATATAAATTTAATGAGATTTTTATAACTAACAACTACAAGAAAAACTGTTTTTTTACATGGGAATTATTCGTGGAGAAAAGCATGTTTCTTGTGGAAAAAAGGTTGTATCCACAAATTTCCTCCGGGGGGGGGGGGGGGGGGGGGGGGGGGGACTCGTGGGAGATAAGTCGCCACAAAAAATATTATATCCACGAAAACTATAATTTGTGGGAAATACTTGCTTTCCTACAATGTACATTCTGTAGCAAGAGCCTTTCACCACTCGTGACAAAAACCAATTTAATTTCTTCATGGCTCGTGGTAATAGGACACTTCCCAAGGGAGGATTTGGTAGGTATTAGTATTACCCACTAAATATATTTATGGGAAATCCATTGTGGAGTACATCTGTACTACATGTCGTATGGTTGGGAGAGAGGTATTGGTGGGTATTAGTACTATCCATGAGAACATTTGATGGAAAAAGCTTTTTCTGGCAAAAAAATTAAAAATATTTACCGCGAGTTGTCTTCGCGGCAAATGCTGATAGAATTCAAGAAAAAAAAATAATTGTAAAAGCAAAAAACATGAGAAATAGCCAAAAATGATCATGAAAAATTGTCTTATATAAGCTAAAAAGTTATATACAAACCTTGGAGATTCAAATTGACACTTATAACAATTTCAAAATAAGAACTAAAATTGTGCTAACATGTTTTAAAGAAAAAATCCTCATAAGAAACCGAAAACAATAAAGAGTTTAGTTCTTTAGCACTAATGATAACATTCAAGTGGAAAAAGAACTATTTCAAATTTCTATTTCCAGAATTATTTACCTTAGTTCTTCCATCACGTATCATATTGATAGTAGCAACCTTAACTATGTTGAGCTCTGCACCAACCATCTTGCTAGGTTAGTAACCAATACCTTCAAAATTTCAATACTGACTGTTAGTTGGATGACCAGACCTATTACAAAGAAAATGTTTCACAAGTCTTGTAGTGAATGAAAGAGCTGAAACAACACATACATTTTCCTTTGCCTCTTAGTATAATGCCCTGACATGAGAAGCACCGATCGACCCCAACACATATATTTTCACAAACTGAGAGTACAGGTCTCAAGAATTGGTTTTGACAGTTGGACATGCTCAAGTGCTTGAACTAGAATTTCCCTAGCTTTTTTTTTTCATTACCAAAAACCTAACAATAAAATCAGGAAAGAGAGATATCGGCCATAGCATGAAGTGCAAATAATAAAAAACAAAGATCTATGACCAAAAATTACTTCATGAGCAAATGTCCAAGGAGAAATACATATGAAATCATGAATATGAAACAAGATTTATTGGGGATATCTCAAGAATGAGAGAGAAAACACATGTTAGATATAGTAAATTCATCAAATCATATGGAGTAGCAAAACAGTTGCCTAAGGTTAAAAACGAATGCATGTCTAAGGTTTTTTGCTTGATATGTATAGAAACCTATCATTATTATTCGAATGCATAGAGAAAACAAATGCTACTTCTTCAAAAGTTAAAAACAAGGGAAACGAAATATCTTTGCAACTGCCTTAGGAGGGTAATCTCCATTAAGTTTGGTATCAACACACTGCTTAACCTTGTCTTCACAAAGTTTTGGTGTAGCTTGACAAATTTCAAAACGTTCTACAGTTAGCTTGGGTACATGAACACAATAATTGAACACAAATCAGAGGAGCTAGATTTAATAAAACCTTCCTGTCTCCACTCCACTAATTTTTATTCCAAAATAATTGAAAACAAATTAGAGGAGCAATATGTAAAGTATTGGAACAATGTGCAAACATCCTGAGACATGTGCAAGTTCAGACATGAGGGTTTGAAAAAATAAATTTAGATATAAACAGATGTTCATGCACAGATGTTCAATATACTTGGAGGAAAAAGAAATTTCTGAGTCAAATAATTCCGGAAGCAAAATGGAAGAATAGGAAAATATCATCATTCTTAAATAATCTGAACTCTTTGAAATGTGTTCATTACATACAACATAAAGACATTGGTAGTAAAACTGTAATAGCTTAGAACATTGCAAATTACTTCATTTCAGTATACTGCAGGTAGATTTCCATGCATATTATGCCGCAGTCATCAGTTCATCTCCACTTATGTTTATACTACAAGAAATAGGAAAAGTTCAAAACAAAGGAAAGGTAAAATCTGATGTAACCAAGCAAAAAGAAAGGTAAAATGACAGCAAGAGCAAAGGAAACATCTATTCCAGATTTTTTTTTAAAAAGAGGTTGACTACAGCTCATAATTTTTCAATATTCTAATCCTAACATCAAAATCTAGGAAAAAAAATCTAGAAGATGGGAAGGGGAGGAGACCAAGTATGTGTCAATAGTATGTGGGCATGTAATTGACTCCTTGCTTTGTTTTAGAATCATGTGCCATCATAAACCAAAAAAGTTTAAGAACAAACCTAATCAATTAAATGTACAAGCAACTCCTCTGAAAGTTCACGGTTACCAGACTGTGAACATGTTTCCATGGCATCCTTGTAAATATTATCTTTTTTTGACAATGCAATAGACTGCTTCCATCTTCCTGCTTTCTTATAATCCATAACTATAACAGAACCCAAATTGCCTAAACCAAAACATAGCAGAATTTTATTCTACCTTATCAAGCAGTAGGTTGAACTAATTTCTCTTGTTTTTACCTTCACAAATACTTGTTTCTACCATACATTATATTACCACCTTACACAATGCTAGATTTCAAACCAGAATTTAAGAGAAGAAAAAAAGAAAGCATGCATGTTAGAGACAAAATCCAAAATATAGACTGCATTGATTGCAAAATATAGACATAATACAACAAAAAGAATTTGCAATGATTCCTTACATTAAGTTTCTACCCAAAGAACACTGCATTGACAATGATAGTAACATATGAGCTTATTAAGAACTCAAACTCAAACTCAAATAAGTTTAGTGATTGAAATGAGGATATATATATATCTGTATGTATGTATGTAATATGTGTGTGTGTGTTTGTGTGTGTGTGTTATCTTAGCACATCTTGGTCCAGTCTTCCACTGCTCTGAGTTTTTTATTAGGTATCCATCTTTAAGGATGCAATATGCTTGCTAGTTTGAGCCTCTTAAGGGTTCATCTTCCCTAAAAGTCAACTTTGAGTGTATGAATTAATTAAGAGATAATATTCTTTTTAATCCTTCCAATCAATTTGTTAAAGCTACAAGATTTATTGAAGTCGGTTAATAGAAACAATAACTAAACTAGACTTTGCCCCTTTTGATGACTAGCAGTAGTACTTGCCATATGAAACCATAAATATTACAAAATTTAACCATATAGCTATATATATTTATTAGTTGTGTGTGTGTGTATGTACATGACGTGAATGAAGAGATTTTGATGGATTCAATGTTATCAGGACAAGGCCTTTAAATAATAAAAGTGTCCTATTAATTAATCTATGAGTTTCATAAAACCATATAAAAAAAACTCAAAAATGTTGGGGCCATATATATAGTTGCTTTCTAGGATCTCAAGATAGATGTTTTCTGTAGAAAATTAATGATCAATACAAAAACAAATTAGCTATAGAGACCAGATGATCACCTTAATTTTTCATTCAATTTCACAGTGGTGCCAGCACTATATAATACTGATGTATATGGTACTTCATACAGATTTGGGAAAAAGTGATGTATATCATACTTCATACGTAGTCTATTAGCTGCTCAGTGCCATCAAGGGAAAAAGTGATACAAGCCATACAGATTTGGGCATTTCATACCTCAACAATACTAGGTATTAGTTTAATAGCCAATAGAAGCTGCCAAGCAATTTAAAACAAATATATATATATATATCAACTGCATAAGACCATGGTCTGATATCCTACTACTGAGCTTAGTCCATTGCATTGTAGAAAATTGAACTGCAACTGCATTGTATAAGCCCACTTCCAGGTGCAGAAATACCAAATACATAACAAAACTAATTAAAAGGAACAAAGCACAAACTTGTTGAGCCTAAATCCAAAACCTTAAGCTATCTAATTTTGTACATAGGTTCAGAAGTTATAGAGATGATCCCACCAGAACGTAATCCTTAATCTCTTACTTAAACGCTATTAGTTATCATGCTAATGTTTCCAATGCTGACTTTAGGGGCACTATTTCACAATTCACTAAACCTTAGTATAACATCATCTTGAAGATACTAGCAAAACTGGAGCATTCAAGGCAAAATCAATTTTAAACAGCCAACAAGTCCAACAACAGCCAGCAGTAAGCATTAATTAAAAAAAAAACCTCTACATTCGACCAAACCAAACCCAACAACAACCAGTATCTAGCAAGAATATCTGATTGGCTATGATTCGATCATATATAAAAAAATCAGAAGAGGAGAAAAAAAAGCTCCACAAAAAGTCACTGATCTAACAGGCAACAACAGAAACTCATCGATCCATCAAAGAAGATTTCTAGCCTGGTCTAAGTTTGCGAAGGGCTTGGTCTGGGTTTGCAAAGATTTCGCACGGAGAGGAACTAGCTTAGTCTAGGTTTACAAAGGGCAAGAGAGAGGAACTGGTACAAAAGATGGGTTTGTGAATGCTTTCACTGCTGATGGGTTTGCGAATGCTTTCATACTATTGTATAAGACAAGTTTGCAATCCCATAAGAAATTAAACAAGCAGAACAAATGAAAATAAAATAAAATGGCAGAATAAAATTTTGTAGCTTTGCGGTGGCGCTGGATGAAGGAGAGAAACAGAGAGAAAAAGTGAAATAGAGAGAGATACTGAGAGGCGAAGGGAGTGAAATAAAGAGATGAAGGGAGGGAGGCCATCAGATAGAGAGAAACTTATCGGAAAGGGCGGCTCGGATGGCGGCGTTCTGCCGTGATGAGAGAAACCCAGGGAGAACCGAAGAAATGAGAATGGGTATCGAGCTAGCCGCTAGGGAAGAAAGAAATAAGGCGGAAAAGCGGGTTTAAATATTTAAAACAATTTGCGGCGATTTATTTTCGCCGTAAGATCTCATAATTCCTTCTTTTTCGATCGAGTAGCATACCACTGCGGCAACAAAGGTTCACACATATTTTTCTTCTTCCTTTGCAAACCACACTTTTTGTTTGTTTCTCAAAGGGAAAAGGAGAAGTATCAATAGCAAGGCCATTGCCCATTTTCGTTTCTTTTTCTTCTATTTTCCTTTGCTCTTCCCAATCCAAGTTAGTTAGTCTTTCCTCTTCATACCTAATTTCATTTTCCTCCTCCTTTTTCTTCCCCTTTGGAGATATTCAAATTGTAATTAATGCATAACTTTTTCTGAATTATTGGTTCTCATGTAATTTCATCTCCATCTAATTGCTCTAAATCTCGTGTGCTTCCATTTCAAATGTGGGTTTTTGCTATGATCGTTTTGAAGTTCTTCGCTTCATTATTCTTCAATTTAAGATGATTTTAAAAAAAGAAACATCAACAACAACAACAACTGGCCACCCTCGCAGTTGGCCGGTTGTAAATAGACTTTTTTGTGGCCAACAAAAACTTGTCATGTACTTTTGTAATTATCACAAATTACAATCTCGTCTAACCGTTGGACGTGTTTGTTATGCAAAATTTTCTTTTATAATTTTTTTTATTCATATTTTTTAACTTTTTTAATTAGTAAGTTAAAAAATTTTAAAAAAAGATTAAATGCATTAGTGGTCATTGAGAGAACAAAATGAAGGGACAAAGTAACATTATTCTCACAAATATATTTAAAACAAGCTGAGTTCATGATGAACACAAGAAGTACTTTTTTTATATAAAGCGATCAGCTTGCAACCTTGCATATATTTTGACAGATATATCAATGTTTAATTTTTTTTAATAGGTTCGTAATTAACATTAAATTGATAAAAGCGATCTTCATTTTATTATGTCAGAGAAGAAATTGTCTAAAATATGAAATTATATCAATTTATATTTTAATTATTTCATTTAATTAGGCATTCACCCATGAAAAGTGAAAAGAATAATGCTCTTATAATCGGGTCATCATGATCAAAACTGGATGTACGTACTACGTAGTTTCATTACCTATCTAATTACTTATTTCATATTGAAAAATATTAATATGGCCAATAACAGTGACCTATAATATTAGTGCATTTGTGTGTTTTTTGCTTTTTTTTTTTTTAATATTAAAAAAAACACACAAATACATGACTATGAGTCACTGGCTGGATCAAATGCATCAGTCCCTCTAGCAGGACCCTTTCATCTTAACAGTTAATTTTTTTTTTTTTTTTTTTTTTTGGGTTATTATTTGAGGAAACCAGTTGTCTGCATTGAACAACTGTTAAGATTGAAATGATCGATCGAGGGTTAATCCTTTTAGCTTGCATCCCGACCCTTCCCTAGCCTCTTCTCACGCACCCACAAAAATTAGTTGATCAAGGCATGCATGCGCTGCATGCATATATATATGGTACTCATGTTTCACGTACAGCCAATCCTATTTACAAAAATGGAGGTTCTCAACCAAGCCGAAACAACTGTGTTAAGCTACAATATCAGCCTCAAGCAATCGTGGCGGCTCTGTGCATGGCTGCTTGTCAAATACTTTAAGTTGATCGAATTCAAGATGCAGACAGCAATTGTAAACGACTACTTCGATCTTCCCCAAACCGAGTTTATCGATTCCCCGAACAGCAATATGCAAGTACAAATATTAAACTCAACACAACCTTAACTAAGTACCAAGAAAACACAGCAGCATAGTCAATATATGCACGATCATGACAAGGCTGTTGATTATTAGCAGACGCTAAGTACTCCTGCATGCAGTACGCGATCCACAAAGCCGCAGAAAGCTGTAGTATACCCAAAAAAAAGAGATGCATGCAGGAGCTTATTATTTTGATTTTACATGCACATCCAGATGCGTATTTTGAAACTGTACGGCTTGAAACAACTTAGAAGAATATCTATGCGCGTGGAAGATCAAACACACAAAGCTACGTATATACGTATAGTACTGCAGTAGTACTGCATGATGCAGGCTGTCTCATTACTGGATCGAACCGCGTTTAAAAGTCCATCACAATCATGTCAACTCGATCTTCAGCGCCCTACGTCGCTCAATCCCGCAAAATAAGCTGTATCACTAAGACCAGTCAGCGCCAATTCCACCGCATGTTGTCTGTTCTAACCGCTCTTTGGATCCCACACCCCCCCCCCCCCCCCCCCCCCCCCCCTTCAAAAGGAACTGGAAGGATGGAAGAATATCTGACGAGGATAAATAAACGTGAATTTCCGATTCAAAAATAAAAGAAAACAAAAAGAGGTTCAATATTACAACTTTAATTAAAACATTCGAAACCAATTATAAGATGCATTTTCTGAGTTCCACGTACTTGCATGTTTTTGAGGTACACATTAATATGGTGTTCTTCAAGTTTAGAAACATACAGGATGGAACTGCGCGCATGTATGAGGGAGATGCAGACCATCCCAAAAATATAGGATCTGGCCGTCAAGGAAACCTTCAAATTTTTGGGACCTAGAAAAACTAAAATCTGCCTGCCAAAGATCGATGGACTGGGTCTCCGAAAGTAGTGGAATTCATACCAAGGACTTCTTGTAATAATAAACAGAAAAGGCTTAAAATAGAGAAATGAGAAGGTTAGGGGATTAGTTTTTTTTTTTAGTTTCAGTCAAGATTAATATATGTTCCTCACCAGAAAAAACCAACTCTCTCTGTCCATAGGGGGGGAGAGAGAGAGAGAGAGATTTATTTCCACAGGATGGAAATTACGATAGAGAAATGCTGAAGGGGAAAAGGCAGTTTCAGAGAAAATACAATATTTCTTTTTGTCATAAAGATCTTAACACCATCAAGATGCCATAAGATCTTCTCAGGTGGGATAAGATCAGGGTTGGGGTTTCTTTGCGATCAGATCTTTTAGAAGTTGCAGCAAGTTTTGTTCAAGATTGTTAGAGAGATATGTTAATGGGAAATCCAGATAAGAAGGAAGCAGAGTCGGTGGCAGTTGCAATAGATAGAGACAAAGGGAGCCAATATGCTTTGAAATGGACTGTTGATCATCTTCTCACCAGGGGACAAGCTCTCACACTGGTACACGTTAACCAAAGAGTAACTTCAAGTCCCAAGCCGAGAAAAAGTACTCTCTCCTACCCTCCCTCCCACATGAATGATGATACCAAAGAAAATAATACTGTAGAATGTTAGAATTTGCATGCTTTGATTTTCTGATATTAGCATGAAAATCTATTTCCCTTTGGTTAAACTCTCATTAAATCAAAAATTTGTCATGTTTTCTTGCTTTTTGTTTCATTGGTTTTGTGCCAAAAGAAAAAAATCATACAATAATCAAATGACAAATTAACAATTGCCACTTGAGTGTCAAAACAGCCTAATTATCTCGTGTACTTATAATTTCATCTGTTTTGGGTGCAGTGGGGAGCCATGATGGGAATGTTGATGTGGGAGCGCACAAACAACTCGACAATGAGTCCAAGGACTTGTTCCTTCCATATCGTTGCTTTTGCACGCGAAAGGGTGTAGGATTCTGCCTCTTCATTTTACATACCTGTTCCCTTTAAAAGGACAATAAATGAATTCTTCTTTCCATATGAACAAAGCCAAGAAAATAGTATAGAAATATGAAAATGATTTCTATATTATGATCAGCTTCTTTGCTAATGATTGATGTTTGAAACAGATCTCATGTAATGAAGTGCTGCTCGAGAACATGGATATAGCAAAAGCATTAACTGAATACATTTCCACAACTGCAGTTGAGATTTTGGTTGTTGGTGCATCAACAAGGGGTGGCCTCGTAAGGTAAACTACCTTTTTTTCCTGATTTACCTGCATCACTAACCATTAATTGATCGACCTCGCTAGCGGAGGGAACAGATTAGAGAAATCTTGTCTCCAAGTCTTAAGACAGTACTATAAGGAATATGAACAAGCTACCTAGTAAGCATCCTCTCCTTTTATTAGGAACACAGATCAATAATCTCAGAAAAAGGCAAAAAAATGCAATTAAAAAGGAAGGAAAGAAAAGAAAACCCAACATGTAGAATCTGTGGGTACAGGGCTCTTTGAACTGATATTAGTTTTGAAGATCAAACCAATTGTACTAAATGAAACAATATTGCCATACAACTTACATTTTCAGTCTGGAAACAACAGCATCTTGATTTTATCATTATTTCCTCGCAGGAGATTTATGACTGCAGATGTTCCAAGCTGCGTGTTAAAAGGGGCACCGGATTTCTGCACCGTGTATGTGATTTCCAAAGGAAAGATATCATCTGTCCGATCCGCTACTGCTCCAGTACCTGCAAAGAAATCTCCCCATAACCAAATGCAGCATGAAGCAAGCCATATTTCTGAGCAACCCAATGCAAATTCAATGCGTGAGCAACAACATAGATCATCAGGTCTGCTTCTGTAATTCTGGCAGCATTTTGTTTAACACTGACGGATCTGGCTTTTGCCATCACTAAAATGAGTTTTATCTAATGCTGAAGGAGAGATCAGGACAGCATATCCACCCCGTAACAGTAGCCACCACGATGAAATCAAGTAAGTTCTGATGCATATAGCTGTCTAAGGGAGGAGAAATATATATGGTTATGGCCCCAAACAAATAATTCAGATGGTAAACAATCCATGCATGGTAGTGAAATCCAAATTGCTGAAAGTTTCTTTCCCTTTCCTTTAAAAATTATTCTTGGGTTCTTTTTTTTATAATTCCATTTTTTTCCTATTTTGGTCATGTTATGCTTTTTTGTTTTGATAAGCACAACATTTTGTTTCTTAGAATGTACAGGATAACAAATTGAAACTACTGAAGTGGTAACACCCAAATTACTGTAATAGGAATTTGAGAACTCAGCCAAGAGGTTTAATTTGAAGTGACATATGTACGACTGACCCAATAATTTCTGGAACAGGTCACCATTCACAAGACATAATCGGACTTCAATGAACAAATCGTATGAGCTCTCCACGTCAGATACTCATGACATATCATTTGTGAGCAGTGGAAGGCCAAGCATAGATCAGATGTTTCCTTCTATTTATGGATATCAAGAACCTGCATTGCCTACTCCTCGAATTTCAACCAGCTCAGAATTTGACTATAGAAACTTTGGATCACCCCTTTCGGGAAACATCTCAATTGATCATGTGCTATCTTCACAGTTTGAACACCCAAGCTCACTTGACAGTCGGAATTCATCATGTTCATCTCAGATCAAGGTATGAACAATATGTCCGGGAGAATTGCACTGTTAATATGTGTTCAAATCAAAACAATATGTATTCACTATGCACTCAAAACTACCAAATGTGTACCCTAAAACAAATAGAAAAATAAAGCTATTTGGGATGTAAATTGAAACTTTTGGTAATTTGAGTGCAAACTGGAAACGGATGATAGTTTGTGGATAGAAGTGTGTTTTGACTTAATTAAATTATACATCAAGGGGAACTTCTAAAAAAACTCATAATAGGTAAACTTTTCCTCTAGGCATAAGAAATTGAGTAGGTGTGCTCATGATTTACTGCAAAATATACATGCCTTCTTTTTGGACTATGTATGCAGAATAGAAAAAGTAATTACTCAAAGCTCTGAAATTACAGGATGAAGTAGAAGCTGAGATGAGGCGGCTGAAGCTAGAGCTGAAGCAAACAATGGACATGTATAGCACGGCCTGCAAGGAAGCACTCACAGCAAAGCAGAAGGTGCAAACTTCTGAAATTTTATTGGACCCAAGAGTAGTAAAGTAATACTTTGGAAATTATTCCAATATTTAAGAAGTGAAATCATATAAACTTCCATTAATATATGGAAGCTTTTTATCATGATTCTATCAACAATGATTTTCATAAGACATGCTGTCGCTAAATTAATTCTCGATTACATCCCAATAAATGTTACTGAGAGAGATATGGCCATGTGGGCGTCACAAAGAATTTTGAGACCAGACATAAAATGGGAACCATGTATTTCCCTCCTTTGGTGCATGATTTACTCCATTCAAATATATTAATGTAACTATTAATGGTTTGTACGAATCAGAAGTCTGAAATGAGAAAAATCTTAAAGATACATTTATGTACCCATACATCCATTGCATTGATTCATAATAATCAATGCAAAAAAAGATGAGTTTGAGCATCAATTATGCCAGCATAAAATCTGACAATAGTTTCAACACAGGCAAGAGAGCTTCACCTCTGGAAACTTGAAGAAGAACAGAGATTAGAAGAGGCACGACTGGCTGAGGAAGCTGCTTTGGCAGTTGCAGAGAAGGAGAAAGCTAAGTGTAAAGCAGCCCTTGAGGCAGCCGAAGCAGCTAGGAGGCTAGCACAACTAGAAGCACAAAAGAGAGTGAGCGCAGAAATGAAAGCCCTCAAAGATGCTGAGGAAAGAAAGAAGGCAACATCTGCTTTGACGCCAAAGGATATCAGGTACAGAAGATACTCAATTGAGGCAATCGAAGAGGCAACAGACAACTTTTCGGCTTCTCGCAAGATAGGGGAAGGAGGTTATGGGCCTGTATACATGTGTGAACTGGATCACACACCGGTAGCAGTTAAGGTTCTCCGTCCAGATGCAGCTCAAGGAGAGGCACAGTTTCACCAAGAGGTAAGGCTTTGAGATTACACTTTGTGATGTGCAAATTAATTCATAAGGAGTTGCATACAAGTAGTCTAACCTAGTGCCTTGGATGAACACAAAGTATGAAAAACGTATGATAAAAACAAGAGAAATAAAAGAATGCTAAGTTAGTTCTCACTCAACTGCATCAAATGATTATCAAGTCGATAAAATCTGTTCTACCATCTGTAACAGTATATTTTCAAAATAAAGAAATAAAATGGTACTGGGATTTCTAAGTCTGCTCAAGGTCAAAAAATTAATAACAAAAACACACCTGTTTGTATTTTTGTTTCAAGCTATATTTTGGCAAATCTTATGCAGGTTGAAGTATTGAGCTGCATAAGGCATCCAAACATGGTTCTCCTCCTTGGAGCTTGCCCAGAGTATGGCTGCCTTGTCTATGAGTACATGGCTAAAGGGAGCTTAGAAGACCGCCTCTTTCGGCGAGGTAACACACCCGTTCTTCCTTGGCAACTAAGATTCCGAATCGCAGCAGAGATTGGCACTGGCCTTCTTTTCCTTCACCAGACTAAGCCTGAACCACTTGTACACCGTGACCTTAAACCTGGCAACATTTTGCTTGACCGTAACTATGTCAGCAAGATCAGTGATGTTGGCTTGGCCAGGCTTGTCCCTTCATCAGTAGCTGACAGTGTAACTCAGTACCGCATGACATCAACAGCTGGAACTTTTTGTTACATTGACCCAGAGTATCAGCAAACGGGCATGCTTGGAATAAAATCTGATATATACTCACTTGGGGTAATGCTCCTACAAATAATAACAGCCAAGCCACCAATGGGTTTGACTCATCATGTTGAACGGTCCATAGAAAGGGGGACTTTCGAAGAGATGCTTGACCCATCTGTTCCTGACTGGCCAGTCAAAGAGGCGCTAAAGTTTGCAAAGCTAGCTCTTCAATGTGCAGAAATGAGGAGAAAAGATAGACCGGATCTGGGGAAGGTCGTGTTACCTGAACTTAACAGATTAAGAGTACTCGCTGAAGATAACATGAATGCCGGCTTCATGATGAGCAGTAGTGAACCAAACTCACCAACACAAACCCAAGCATCCTCACCACAAGTAAGTTGATGTCACAAATGTACTTATGTTATGTTCATAAGAATCAATCTTTTCTTTATAGAATACACACCTCCTGTTGCCTATGAAATTTTCACTAATTTATCAACTACTTCAAAATTTTTTTGGTCGGTTAGATATCAAAATTAACATTTTAATTCTAAATAAAAGTTTTTTGTTCCTACTAGGAAGTGAGTTGCTAGCACAATCTGGATCTGGATCATCTGATAGAGCCAAAGAGCCACGTGAGCAAGCATCATCCATAATAGGAAGAAGACAATGTACATACTGATTTTTTTTATTTTTTTTTTTTATTTATTTTTTTTTTTTTGCTTTTTATATGCAAACCAGCTTAAATTTTTTTGCTTTGGAGGTAACTTGACTATAAAGCTGATCAACTACGTCCCAAGGGTGCCACAAGTCAAGGCGTGGAGCCAAATGTTGTTTCCTAAGGATATAAGGAAACTCAATCGGCCAGTCTTATCAAGTTTTCTATTATTTCCAAAGAGTATCCATTCACTGTTATTTTCTGGTTCTTTGTTTTGCTTTTTGAGAAATGAAATTTGTTCTTTTTCTTTTATTTTGAGAAACGAGATTTGTTATATGATAAAGAGATGCAATAGTTCTAAAACTATAGGAATTAAATAGCTGAATCAAAGGATGATTTACTAGCATTTCAAGGAAATTTTCCAAAAGAACAGAAACAAAAGGAAAGATATTAGTCTTAGTAAGAGCATTGGTATTGGTTTGGCCAAATTCATCTTTAAATTTGGCTAATATCAACACTTATTTATATTTGCCTATTCCATTTAAATTCAATCTCCACATTGGATTAGCCATTCATTCTCTATATAATAATAAAATATTATTCAATTAATAATTTTTTTATTTAATTTATTTTATCACATTTTGTAATGCTACAAATTAAATGTTAATAATAATTATATTCTAATTAAATTAATATTAAAAAAATATTATTAAATGTTAATAATAATTATATTCTAATTAAATTAATATTGGAAAAAGTATTATTCAATGTTAATAATAATTATATTCTATTAAATTAATATTAAAAAAAGTATTATTAAATGTTAATAGTAATTATATTCTAATTAAATTAATATTTAAAAAGTATTATTAAATGTTAATAGTAATTATATTATATTAAATTAATATTTAAAAAAGTATTATTAAATGTTAATAATAATTATATTATATTAAATTAATATTACAAAAAAAAAGTAATAATAAATGTTAATGGTAATTATATTCTAATTAAATTAATAATAAAAAAAGTATTGTTAAATGTTAATAATATAATTATATTTTAAATATTAAATGTTAATTATATTCTAATTAATTTAATTTATTTTTTTGGAATGAGAAATTAATATTTTAATGTTTGATGAATGAATAGTGGTCTTCTATCTTTAGCCAACCACTATAGCAAAAGTCTAAATTATTTTAGATTTGACCAATCCAATGTGAAGGATTTTTAAGCTAAATTATGTAAAATTTAGTCAAACATCTTATTTGGCCAATGTGGATGCTCAAAGTGCCATCTCCGAACTTACCCATACCATGATAAACAAAACTGATGCCAAGTCAATTTTGCCCTTTTCCCTGGGAAAAAGCAATCCACTGTTTGGAACAGATACAAGAGCATCAACCCCCTTTTTGGCTAAAAAAGGTAGCCTCTGTTTCTTGGGATGCATAAGTTGAATTGATTACGGGCACTGTTTGTTTTTATCAATTATCATATATGTTAGTTAAAGGAAGTAGGACATATAAAGACCTCTGCACAGTGATATAATCAGACTCCTGTAAATCACCGTGCTGCTGATAATCTCTTCAATCTCAAAATATAAAGAATGAGTTGAAAATTATTTCAAAGCTTTACAATCAGCATTATTATAAACGTTTGATCCTATCATAAATATAAGAGGAATGCAACAATTACGCATTTATAAAACACTAGCTCTAATCTAATAAAATAGCACAGTTTCAATACGTGTGTGTGCATGTGGGTGCATGCAACAATTTGTAAAAGGTATCCAGGACTTGAGGGATCCATTTTAGAATCAGATATTCAGCTAAAGTAGGATTTTCTCAATTTTTTCCCAAAGTTTTTTTCAATGAAACCAGGACTTTATGGCATCCAATTTAGAATCAGATATTCAGCTTAAAGTAGAATTTTGTCCATTTTTTTTCAAAGTTTACTTCCATGAAACCATTACCTCCCAAAGGATACTACTCAAGACGTACACATGCAGTGCCCAGGAGGCTAGGAAGACATATCCTGAATGGAAACTAACAATCTTTCCATATAAAACAATTTGGCAGCTGCAGGTTTCCACTGACTTCAAAGCCCTGTCTATCAAGGAACTACAATGTTACCCCTTATTCTCGATTATCCTTTTTCATGCAGCAACTGGCCAAAATTTTTTGTACGCAAATAGCCCTGGCACTTTTCACTAATTCAAAAGGATTTTATCCCTCCGGTATTGTCTTTGAGATATACTGCCCTTAGCTGCCTGTAATTCAATTCCCCAGCTTGTTAAACTCCAAAAATGCCTTTGTGCTTGACTTTGAGTCCCCTTTACCCAAATCTCAGAAACAAATGGGTCTGTTAATACTACTGGAGAATCATCCAAGTTCATCTGTTCAAAGTAGAGTTTAAAGCCTCGTTTGATTGCAAGACTCAGCTGAGATCAACTCAATTCAGTCTAATTTTAAGCTGAGTCTAACATTCAAACACCCTATTCTCAAATTCTTAAACTCATCTCAACTCAAAACCTCTTTACACATGGGATTCACAACATTTTTCAACTCAACACATCTTTATAAATGAGACTCATTGTAACAGCCCGCTAAAATTATCAGTTTTGGATTTTTTTCCCGACAGCAATCACATCTCTCTCGTCTTTACCCTCATCTGGAATCACGCGTATAGATTATCTTTTCCGTAAATCACGTAATTTGTTCTTCACCGACAGCTGTAAAATCATGAACAGTTTTATCCTAAGCGTTGTACCTCGATGTCGTTTTTCCGGATCTTATCCATCGAATTTCAAAGTATTAGATAAGCTTGTTTTTAAAGTAGCACAACTATAATAATTTAATGAGCTCTGAAAATATTATAATTGTGGATATTTATTTAGATTAAATATTTTAATTGTTTTAAGATATTAAGAGGTTTAATTTTACGTTGAAAATTCTTATTTAAATTTAAGTGTTTTATGCACTTTGATTAATTAATGATACTTTATCATTTTATATAATGATGAAGAAAATATTATTTTATAAATTTTAGTTTATAAAATAATATTCTACCTTAATTCATCGTAGTGTTTTATTTAAAGTGTTTTATTTAAAATAAAACATTTAAGCGTTTTTAATCAGTGTTTTAACTCACTGTTGGTTTATTTGAGGATCCCGAAATGTAGGATTGAAGCGTTATACTCTGGCCCTACCTTTTTCTCTTCACTTTTTCTTTTTTTCTTTTTTCTTTTTCTTTCTTTTTCTCTCCCTCTCTCTCTCGTGGCCGACGGATTGAAGCTCCTCCATAGCCGTTCGTGTTGAAGCTCCAGCCGGCGCCACCTCCGGCCGCCGGACCCCACCTCCCACTCCGGCCTCTTCCTCTCCCTCCGGCGACTCCAACCATGCCGGTGGTGTACTAAACCGACTTCTCACTCTCTCTCTTTCTCCCTTCAAAGATATGGGTCTCTAGGGGTTTTTCTCATTTTTGGACCACCATACACGGCCAAATCAACCACCAAGCACCACCATTGGACTCACCTCATCAAGGGCTTCCTCCCCATGTCTTTCTTTTTCCCAAACTCTCACTTTTCACATATGGGTTTCTTAAAAACACCCGTTCGGTTTCACCACCGTGCGCCGCCGTACACGGCCACCCGTGGTGTTTCACCACCACCATCTTGTTCCTCTCATCCTC
>QGSO01000537.1:326822-511812 GCA_011037825.1 Carya cathayensis
CCTTTAATCATGGCATGCACATGTGAAAGATGACAATCAATTATCTTTCAAAATTTTCAAATTTAATTTTCAAAATATTCATGCACATGTGGAAAATGTATTTTAATGCTTTATGATAAAATATTAATTTTTGAGCCTTAATTCTAATTTCGAATTTTAAGAGATTTACAATATTTCTCTATGACTTTAATGTGAACTTGTTTCCTTCTTGCTCATGCTTGGTTCCTTGATGTGCTTGACTCCATTGTGTGGACAAATTGAGCTTGAGACTCCTTCATTCTTTGAATTCATTTGTTATCATCAAAATCCATGTGTAAATATATAATTACACAAAACTTGAAACCTTAGGTTCAACAAAAGTCTAAACCTTTTAAGGTCATCATAAGCATTTCCATAATGTCACAAAACCAAAGATCCAATAATATCCAATGAAGGCATTACCAATGAAAGAATCTACCACATAACTCCTAGAACCATTTTCTTCAAAGTATTTTCCATCAACAAAATCTGTCCTTGTTAAGGACGTAAATCGCCATAGGCCGGAACAGGAAAAAGAGTCATCCTCGACCCACGGTGACGATTCGGGCCTCGATCGGTGTCGTCTGTAGCCCACGATGGCAGTCTAGAGCGGTGGTATGGTGATCGTACGTACGTCTATAGCAGTGAATAGGAAGTAAATACAGCAAATGTAAATAAAGAGGGAGCCACACACATTTACGTGGTTCAACACAAGTCTATGTCCACAGATTGTTTGGAGGGTAAATCCACTATAAAATAAGTAATTTACAGCCTCTCATGGTTTCTCTCTCATGTCTCGCAATACAATGGGGTTGGGACCCCTTTAGATAAGAGCAGATAAAAATGGCATCTCACTATTAGTGGATTATATTTATTTAAATTAATTCCAATGTTTATCTAATTAATTCCTCTGTTTATCTATGTAGTTTGGGTGTAAACATATTTGTACAGTTGTATAGGATTTGTAATTTGAATATTTAGATTGGGTAGGTAAGTATGAGAAATATATCTTATCCAGGATTTGAATCCCTTTAAGATAGGAAGTCAGATTTTGAATTTAGATAAGTATGGGAAATATATCTTATCCAAGATTTGAATCACTTTAAGGTAGGAAGTCAGATTTCGAATTTCCTATCTTTGTAATCTATTTTTTGCTATTTATGGATGAGAAGAAGGAGGAGGATTATTAAGCAAAAAGAAAATTGTTATGGTATCACAGCAAGGTTCAAAATCCTAGGGTTTTTCTGTTTCTAGAGTTGTGGCTATTTTTTTTTCTCTAGTCTCAAAGGTTGCGGCTAGGGTTTCTTGTCTATCATGTCTTCTGAAATTAGAGATTCTCTTCTAGTTCGATTCAATGGAAAGAATTATGCTGCGTGGTCTTTTCAGTTTCAACTTTTGGTGAAAGGGAAGGAACTTTGGGGTCATATTAATGGGAGTAGTGTGGCACCAAAGGACAAAGATCAGCGGGCTTCTTGGGAAAGTAAGGATGCCCGAGTCATGTCTTGGATTCTTGGATCTGTTGATCCCCATAATATCTTGAATTTACACTCATTCAAGAATGCTCGTGATATGTGGAATCATCTCAAGCAGGTGTATACTCAAAATAATGCAGTTAGGAGATTTCAACTCGAACTAGAGATGTCGAATTTCTCTAAGGAGCTCTCTCTGTGGAGGGGTTTTATTATGGTTTTTGTAACTTGTGGGTTGAGTATACAGATATTGTATACACATCAATTCCAGTAACAAGTTTGGCTGATATTCAAGCTGTTCATGAATTAAGTATGCGGGCACAGTTTCTTATGAAACTAAGGTCTGAATTTGAATTTATTCGTGCTAATCTGATAAACCGAGATCCTGTGCCTCCACTTGATATGTGTTTGGGAGAAATATTTCGAAAGGAGCAAAGATTGATGACTCAAACAGCCATGGAACAAGCTACTCCAGCTCCTGTGGCATATGCAGCTCAAGGAAAAATCGAAGGGAGGGATTTGAGCACTACTCAATGCTATAGTTGCAAAGGTTATGGGCATATCGCTACAAATTGCTCTAAGAAAACTTGCAACTATTGCAAGAAGCAAGGACAAATCATCAAGGATTGCCCAATACGTCCTCCACATCGCCAAGAAACTGCCTATTCAGCTACTAGTGCTGCTAGTTCTACCTTGGTCACTTCCTCTCATGTTCCAACTTCCACTTCTCAAAATCCCACCTCTATTACACCAGAAATGGTACAACAAATGATCATCTCAGCTCTTTCAGCTTTTGGTATTTCAGGTAAAACCAAATCTGCCTCTAAACCTTGGTATTTTGATTCCGGTGCCACCAACCATATGACAAGTGCCTCTCACTCTCTTGTTAATATCTCATCGTATGTTGGACCACTAAAAATTCACACGGCCGTTGGTAGTGCCCTACCTATCATTGCCGTAGATGATATTTCTCCTTCCTTGAAAAATGTTTTGGTGTCTCCTTCATTAAATACCAATCTGATTTTTATTGGCCAATTAGTTGACAGCATTTGTAGGGTGTCATTCACTTCTTCTGGATGTCTTGTACAGGATCAGGTGACCGGGAAGATGATCGCAAGGAGTCCTAAAGAGGGTCGGCTGTTTCCTTTATGTTTAGATTCCAAAATCTATTGAGTCAAATTCTTTATCTTTGTTTTCTTGTAATGTTGGTACTTTGAGTGTGAAGGATTGGCATAGGTGTTTGGGCCATCCCCATTCTCACATACTTCATAAGTTGTTATCTTCCGGTTTAGTTGGCAATAAAGAGCTCTATTCTTTTGATCAATTAAATTTTGATTGTGATACATGTAAGCTAGCTAAAAGTAAAGTTTTGCCTTTTCCTTCAAAAGGATCTCATGCCACTCGTACCTTTGATGTTATTCATAGTGATGTATGGGGTATTGCCCCGATTGAATCTCATGATCATTATAAATATTTTGTGACATTTATTGATGATTATACTCGTTTTACATGGATTTACTTTCTTCGTACTAAGAATGAAATATTTCCAGTATTCAAGCGTTTCTTGGCTTATCTCACTAATCAATTTTCTGCCTCTCCCTCTCCTAAGGTTCTTCGCTCCGATTCAGGAGGAGAATATATATCTAATGAGTTTCAAATGTTCCTTCAAGATCAAGGAATTATTTCTCAACATTCTTGTCCATATAGTCCACAACAAAATGGAGTAGCTAAAAGAAAGAATCGTCATCTTCTTGATATGGTCCGGGCTCTCCTAATTGATTCGGATGTGCCCTCTCTCGTTTTTGGTGTGAAACTTTGTCTACTGTTGTGTATTTAATTAATAGATTACTTACTCCAGTATTAGACAATGTTTCTCCTTATTCTTTGCTATTTGGGCACTCCCCAGACTATTCTCAATTGCACTCATTTGGTTGTGTTTGTTTTGTACATCTTCCATCTCACGAAAGACATAAACTTTCTGCTCAATCAATCAAATGTACTTTTTTGGGGTATAATTCTTTTCAAAAAGGTTTTGTTTGTTATGATCCTCAGGCTAAACACATTCGAGTTTCTCGCAATGTGGTGTTCTTTGACAAAAAATAATTTTTTCGTACTCATCTAGACCCTATTCCTCCTAGTTTCTACATTTTGCCAAATTTTTCAAATGAGGATACAACTTCTACACCAGCTTCCGCTCAATTTAAACCTGGTTGTGTTTACACCAGGCGTAAATCACCTCATCCAACAAATTTGACTGCTCTTTCTGCCCCCTCTGAGCATCTACCCGTGGCTCCTGATCAATCCCTTGACATATCTTATGATCCACCATCTCGTCGGCATACTTCTAGAGTCTCCAAACCCCCGGATCGATATGGTTTTTCCTCTCATTCTTCTATGATTGCTACACTTTCTTCTATTGCTATTCCCTCCTCTTATAAGCAGGCTATGGAACATGAGTGTTGGAGGAATGCCATGCAAGTAGAAATAGATGCACTAGTGGCCAATGACACTTGGGACATTGTGTCTTGTCCTTCTGTGACACCTATTAGTAGCAAGTGGGTGTATTCTGTGAAGCTTAGATCAGATGCATCCCTTGAGAGATATAAAGCTCGTTTGGTAGCCTTGGGAAATAGACAAGAATATGGGATTGATTATGATGAGACATTTGCTCCTGTTGCTAAGATGACGATTGTTCGTCTCCTTCTTGCCATTGCCACTTCTCAATCTTGGCATTTGCATCAGATGAATGTAAAGAATACTTTCCTTCATGGTGATTTAAAAGATGACATTTATATGAAATTTCCTTCTAGTATGCCACTTTCCTCGGCTAATGATGTTTGTAAGCTGAAAAGGTCATTGTATGGTCTAAAACAAGCTTCCAAAGCTTAGTTTGAGAAGTTCCGCAATACCTTACTTGAGTTTCAATTCACTCAAAATGAGTATGATGCTTCTTTGTTCCTTCATAAGAGTGATTCTGGTTTTGTTTTCCTATTGGTCTATGTGGACGATATTATTATTACTGGATTCGATATTGAATTTATTCAAAGGGTTCAGATGCATCTTCATAAGGTCTTTCATATGAAAGATTTTGGACTGTTGACTTATTTCTTGGGGCTGGAAGTTCATAATCAGCCACATGGGTTATTTATTAATCAACATAAATACACCCAGGACCTTGTTTAGTTGGCTGGGTTGGGGGAGACGACTTTGGTTGATACTCCTATGGAAGTCAACGTGAAATATCGGAAGGATGAGGGTGATTTAATTTATGATCCTACATTATATAGGAAGCTTGTTGGGAGCCTAATCTAGCTCACTATCACACGTCCAGATATCTCATATGATGTCCATATTGTCAGTAAATTTATAGACACACCTCGACATTTGCATTTAGTGGTTGTTTGTCGTATTATTAGATATTTGATTGGGACTCCTAACCATGGGTTATTTTTTCCTGTTGGCACTTCTCTACAACTTATGGCTTATAGTGATGCATATTGGGCTGGTTGCCCAGATTCTAGGCGTTCTACAACTGGTTGGTGCATCTTTCTTGGAGATTCACTCATCTCTTGGAAATGCAAGAAGCAAGAGTGTGTTTCTAAATCTTCCACTGAAACTGAATATAGAGCTATGTCAACAGCTTGCTCTGAGGTGATGTGGTTGCAGGGCATTCTTCAAGAGATTGGTTTTTCGCAAGACAAGCCAACTCCTCTTCATGGTGACAACACTAGTGCCATTCAAATTGTTGCCAATCCAGTATTTCACGAGCGTACCAAACATATTGAAGTGGATTGTCACTATATTCGTCAAACCTATGAGGCGAAGTCTATTATACTTCCTCATATCTCTACGAATCTTCAAGTAGCTAATATATTCATGAAGGCGATGACTAGACAGAGGCATCAATTCCTAGTTAGCAAATTGATGCTAGTAGATACACCGGGATCAATTTGAGGGGGGTTATTAGTGGATTATATTTATTTAAATTAATTCCAATGTTTATCTAATTAATTCCTATGTTTATCTATGTAGTTTGGGTGTAGACAGATTTGTACAGCTATACAGGATTTGTAATTTGAATATTTAGATTGGGTAGATAAGTATGGGAAACATATCCTATCCAAGGTTTGAATCCCTTTAATATAGGAAGTCAGATTTCGAATTTAGATAAGTATGAAAAACATATCTTATCCAAGATTTGAATCCCTTTAAGGTAGGAAGTCAGATTTCAAATTTCCTATCTTTGTAATCTATTTTTTGCTATTTATGGATGAGAAGAAAGAGGAGGATTATTAAGCAAAAAGAAAATTGTTGCTCACCTCCTATTGTTGAAGAAGAAGCCGATCCCCCTCTCAGATTGCAGATCCCTTTTTATAGGCCTTGGGAGTAGAGAATATCAGCCTTACGTCACCTCACTATCCCCTTTTGCTTGTCTACCTCCCCCTTCCTCTCTTTTATCCTTTTTCCCGTCCTTTTTCTCTTGCGTGTCTGACTTCTCGTATTATCTTGTCCCCTCCTCGTCTCTTCCTTACTTTCTCTTCCTTTCTTGCTTTTGTCCTTTCCTCCCTCTTGCATCCTGATGGTGGCCTTCTAGTGGACTGGGCCCTCCATCTTGGCCTGCTATATTTATCCCTTACACCCCTTTCCCATTTCAAGAGATAGCAAGTGAGTAACTTCATGTAAATAGTTAAGATCCTTGTTGGGTTCTTCATCAACTTCCCCATCTTCCCATAGTAATCAAATAGCTTTGGAACAATACGAATACTTGGCACAAAAGAAACAGTTATTATTTCCTCCAAAATTTCTCTTCCTGCAGAAGAAGGGATTCATTACTATTACCTGTATGGCAGAGCATCAGAGCCGACAACGTGGAGCTACTAGGCAGAAAGATTTCATCTCAAGTAAAAGCTCCTGAGCTAGATGAGGCATTCTTTTTAGACTTTAGGCTTGTAACAACAGAGTGCCAGCTGCATCGCTATCCGATCAAAACTTTGGTCTGCATCTACTGCCAGATTCTCTGTTCAAAAGAACACCAATAGGAAAAGAGTGGGATGGCATCCATCGTAATAATTCCAAACAATTACAAAGACACATGATTACATATACATTTAAAAGTAGTGTCAAAAAAGGGACCACAACAAGTTGATGTTTAGGTTGCTTATTATATATTTCACAAGTAATTTAAGTCCATATACCATGCAAATCAAATCAGCAAATGAAATAAGTAATTATCTAGGCTGGAAATATGAAAATCATATACTCATAAAACATTTGCAACACAATTTTAAATACAGAGACTCAGAGGATTTGCTGCTTATTAGATGTTTGGTATGAAAATTTGAGATAAGAGATTTGTTGAGATGATACATGATATTTCATACAGCACTAGTTCCTTACAAAATTGACTGTTCATTTTCCCAGAATGAGTCCTTCCACAATAACCGACCATTTACAGGTATGATGATCCCGATGCAGCAACATTACCGATAAATATGTATACAAGCTAGTATTTAAAGTACATCTCATGATTTTAGTTACAGGAGCTCATAGTCTTCCCGCGAATGTAGGAAGTCGAAATAAAAGCTGATCGATACAGTAAGCCATGCACTTCATATACTAAATTCCCAGAATATGACACCCAAGAAAATCACTTCTGATATCCCAATCTTCTACAAATCACAAGACTATAGTAATCCCAGAATTTTCAAGACTCGATAGCGCATTAAATATCAGAGCAGTTCAACGTTTCTAGATAAATGAGAACATTAACATTAACCTCGCTCATAACGCATACCTTGCGAGCTAAAGCTCGGTTCTCATCTGAATCTCTCTGGTGGAAGGAAACAGTGGAATGACTCGTCTTCAGAGTCTGGTCGGGTGGGTTTAGGTGTTGAGAAGTGTTGAAGAGAGTTGTGAATAGTAGTAAAAAGTAGTAGAAAAGTAATAATAAAATAATTAATAGTAATAAAAAGTAAATAAAAAGTAAGGAATAGTAGTAAAAATAGGTAAAAAATAATAATAAAATAATAAATAGTAGTGAGAAATGTTGAGGAGAGTTGAGGTACTCTCCGTACCCAAACGCAGCAGACAAGTAGAAATTATAGGTGTAGCAGCGAATATTTACGGAAAGAAAAATGATAAACACATTATATATTTCACGTTACCTTACACAACAATTTGTAAAGGGGGGTATTTTCATCAAATATCTTATAAAATTAACATCATTTTACAGAAATACCCCTATTTTATAATATGTATTGTGTAAATTATTGTGAAATGTGTCGGGTGTATCATTTGTCATGGGATGGGCCAGGCTTTACTTCCTTAAGCCTCAGTGCAGAGTCTACCAGATATCATTGCTGTCCAAGAAGGCCCATTGCCCATCATATACCCAAATCATATTATCAAATTTCAAATTTTTTAATAATTTAACAATTTATTAGGCCCATCTCCATGGAAAGTACAAAAGTTCAAACAATTTCACAAAAAATAAAGATAGTGTTTCCCATTGCTTTTTCCTATTTTTATCTTGACATAAACTTTTTTTAATTTGATAATTTTGAGATCCAAGTTTATATTTAAGTTAAATCCTAAGGCCATTATAAATTTTTTGTCAAATTGTCAATGAAAAATAAATGAATATGAGTTTTATATTCATATTTAAAGATTTAAAGTAAAAGAAAAAATAGACATATAAAAGTGGATGTTATATCATGCATTGCTATCCATACAAGGTTTTTCAGTATCATAAAAAGTTCTTTGATGTACAGTTACTTTTACGTGTTTTTTATACATTCTACTAATGTGATTAGCTAAAATAATTATTTTATATTAAAAAAATAATGCAGCAATCATATTAGTAGAATATACAAAAATAACTGCACATAAAATTTTTTATCATAAAATATGTAATAAATACACAAAACCCACTTGACATATATAATATCCAAAGTTAATAAACTTTTATCTTTTTGTGTTTTGAGACATCATTTTATTTTGAATATATATTTTATAATTTTTTTTAATAACCTACTTAGCACAACATTAACATCAAGAAGATAAAATTAATATTATAAATTAAGGATATAGTATCATTACTCCCCTAAAATTTAAATAGACATGACAAAAGCAATTTAAACGCGAACTTAGCATCACGTAAAAAACAGCTCAAAATTCAACTCTTGTAGACTTGTGAGAGTACAGCCATGGGCGGGTCCCTCCGGTGATGACATAAAGCCATGCCAAGGGAAGAAAGCTACAACATTGAAAACTCAACTGAAATGACATGACTGAATTGTGAAGAAAGTGCTATAAATATGGCTCCAAGTCGTAAGGACCACCAATTAAAAGTGGCATTGCTGCCATTTGGAGATGCTCGTCCCTGTCCTTTTTACCTGGTCATGGGGGTAGGGCATCCACCATGACTAACCAGCATATCTCAAACAGAAATGTGGTCCTTAGTCTCCAGAAATAAAGAGAAATGGGAGCGCATACATTAAAAGAAAGGAAAATTTTATTCGTACATTCTCTTGTCTCTTTCTTTTGCACAGATTTTTTTCAGTTCGTATGGCTAATCTTAACTGTCATATACACTACTAGTACAATACAGTTTATAATGCAGATGAAAGTTGTACATACAGCATTTACAATCTCTTTTTTAATACATTTGTTTCATTCTACAGCACATACGTTTTTTAAGAGTTTGTCCTTCTGCTGATGCCTCTCTTCTCCATCTCATCGTTTCTTTTCTCTGCTATCCGGCTCATTGTTTCCTTCTGCAGTACATGCGTTTTTCCTTTCAAAGAGAGTTTTTTTCCCTTTTGCAACACAGTAGCCATCAGCTGTCATGCATGGATTAAAAGTAAGTAGGTTTTGGTCGTTTGGACCACCATGGCATGTTGTGCTTCTTGATTTCCTTTGATATTCGAGGCCCAGAACCAAATCTTCTTGCTTTTTTTTTTTTTTTTTTCATGGAATTCATCTCTGATGATGGAGTATCAAACACTTTCCAATTGTTCAACAGAATCCATTATTGGTAAGGAAAGGCAAATGAGATCTGGTCTCCAATTGATGGACAAAATGCATGTTCTTTGAATGAGTGCAAAACTATATAGAGTACTGGTGCCTTGATGCACAATGAGTGACCAGCATGAAAAATCAAAGAAATGACCTAATATTTTATTTTCTTAGTGGAAACCAGACCTCATGGGTTTGTTTTTCTTTCAAAATAATTATGTGGCTTGTGAGGCTGTGTCTGACTCTGACCCAAGATAATATCCCCACCCACACCCCACCTTGAAGTCTTTGTCTCTTTTTACATCATGTTATGAATCCATGAACAATCTGTTTAAAGTCTCTCTCCAGTGATGCTACCAAAGAAGTGGAAGCTAGCAGCACACCCACCACCGGTACAGACATAGCTTGAAATGAGTATTTGGAGCTAAAACCCAAAAGGAGTAGGAAAAGCAAGAATATTTTTAACTGGACCTTAACATCATTGTTTGAAAAAATATGAATGGAAGAAGAATAATAATAAAAGAACCACCCCCAAGCTTTTTCTGCATCCCACTGATTTTCAAATAGAGGGTCCCATGTAGGCCAGTCTTGGAATTATTCCAAGAGCCCAATACCTCCATGCTGATGAGCTAAGGAAAAGTAAAAATCATTCAGTAGTGGTTGTTATATGTGAGTTGATGAGTCTCTTTGGCACTTTCTGACAGTGAAATCGAGTGTTAGGAAGCTATGATCGTTTGGACCAAGCAAAGGTAACATGTTCCCTAGAGGAAAGAGATTGCTATAAACTCTATTCGGGGATCTAAGGACCACAAGAAATTCAAGTGGCCCTGTTTCCTCTAAAGATGCCAGCACAAGTCTTGGCATCTACAAATGATCATGTGGTGCACCTGTAAACACTTGGTGAGGTACTTGTTTTGGAGTAGTGATACATTCATGAACTGTAATATATACATTCATGAACTGTAATATATGAACGCCTTTTCAAAAGGTTTTGCATGTCAATGAGAGAGAGCCAAATACCCAGTAAAGCAGTTTGGGCACATGACAGTATGGGGGAATTGTTGCAATTCAGCCTTATTATTCTATGAAGTTTATGAGGTAGCTAGCCATCATCATCTTGTCCCAAATATCTACACCCCCACTACCCTAATGACATCAAATTGCAAAAATAATAATAGGTAAACCCAAATTTATACCCAATTTGCCATGTGATAATGTCATTGTACCCTAACCTCTCAAAACTTTACAATATGCATCTTTCCTTAAGATCCTACAAGTCAAGATTGTACCACATTTTTTTTATTTTTCATCATGTTAATAATTAGAAAATCTAACAGAAAGTGTGTTTGGATGGACAATGTTTCAAACTTGATATTAAGTACCACATAAGAAATTGGACCACTGATAACATAAAGTTCTATTTGAACTCTCCCCACTAACTAACATCTATGTGTATTATGCAAACAGCAAAAGATAAGTGTTTATATTCAGATTCTGGTTATGCACAAATTCAAATCACCTTTACATGAGTATCACATTCTTTAGGAACAAGGGTGTCTTTTCTTGAACAGCCACCGTCTAATCTCTTTTAAGCTGCATATAAAAAGATGTATAAAACAATCCATGTTGCATAATAAGAGGCAGCATGAGTGCATAACCTGTGCAATTGAATAGTAAATCTCAACCAATTCTACAAATAAAAATTCTATATGCAGTCACTTTTGTGTATTCTTTGCTTGTTCCACTAATCTGATTGGCTGTGCTTTTTTAATATAAAATAACTGTTTTGGCCAATCACATCAATAAAATGTATAGTATGTAAAAATGAGTTGTGCTTTGTCTCTACAAACAATAAGATGCTCATAAAAATATAAATAAAAAGCTACATAAATCTCTAGGTGGTATGTCACAATCTATGTGATGTATCAGGACAACATAAGAAAATAAAATCTTTTTTAGGCTTAAAGATGTTGGAAGAACCTCTGTGGGTATGTTGGTAGGATTGACACCTACAAAGTGAAAGTGTTAGTGGGTTATGTACTTTTATTCATATTTTTAGGCATTAGTGGGTTAGTGTATTACTTTTAAGCATAATGCTGTATGGTGCTGAAAAGTGGGGAAGTTTGATTGATATAAAGCTGAACATGTTTGTCATTGCCTTCTTGTCGAGCAGTAAATCATTTTCTTATAAAAGTTAATATGTTTGAGCATTTTGTACGGTGTTGATAAATTGCTTAAGAGAAATACTAAATCCACACACATGGCTTTTTTCTGACTGAAAATCCCGCCTGTGTGTGTTTTTTTTTTTTTTTTTTTGTAATTAAGGAAGCATTTTTTTTAATATTGTTCTGAATTTATTTTTTAAAAAAATATTTAAAATTATTAAAAAAAATTGCCTTGGCAGGATCCCCATATGTGACTGTAGAGCCACTCATTATACTTTTATTTGTGAATAGTTTAGGAAAAAAGAGAAATATTCATATGTGAATTCATTCAAATCAGAATATGTAACATGTTGTGCAATTGGTAAGGAAACATGCAATTTGTGTAACTACAAAAGGGTTATAAAGTAATAGATGAACACTTTTTCATAAGACCAAAAGAAATAAAAGAAAATCTAATTAAGATGGTTCAATATTTCATAAAGTATGGTGGGAAGTACAAAACCCTAAAAATTAAAAAGAAAAAGGCACAAAGTACCAAACATCTTAATTAAATCATTGATGTGGTAATCCAATGTGCTTAGATTAATCATTCATTGAACCTCGATTTCAACAAAAGATAAAGTTTACATAAGAGTGACGAGAGAGGGGAAAAAAAAATAAGGAACAAGACAGTTCATGAGTATGATAGAGAAAATGACCCCTTTTTTCTTTTCTATTTTTAGAGAGGAATGATATTTGTTGAGCAAGCGTCATGTAATTATTTTAAAAAAATGAATAAATATATAACTTACATTAAGAAAAAATTAATTTTTAATAATGAATCTTATTTTTTTAAAAAATAACTGCACAACACTTACGAATTATAGTAACTTTTTTACTTTCCGTCCTTTGTCTTTTAATATTTATATATATATATATATATAATGATCGTGAAATATGGTTATATAAAGCTAAGTGGTTTTATTGCTTTTCTTCCTTTGTCGTTTAATGTAGTTGGTGTGAGAGATTTTATGTACTTGAGAAACATCATAAATTAAACATATATCATAGGCTTAGAACAAGCTTTTTTGTTCGTGATAATTAATATATGGGAATGACAATAAATATTATTATATTATCATATTCATTTTATATATTTATCTTTTTTTAATTAAAACTCTCGAATTTAGACAAATATATAAAGAAAATCTTTTCCTATATATAGACATGGAAAAGATAGATAAAGAAATCAAAATATATGAAGTCAAATATGGCTTGTTAAGAAATCAGTCTCGTATTCCTTGGTTTGGACTTTGGAGCCAAGAAGGAAGGAAAATGTTAGTATGCCTTCTGAGATTGTCTCCTCGTTTTGACCGCTCATGTATTTAAATTTTTTTATTTTTTTCTTTACTTAATAATTAAGGAAGTGACTTTTAGTATATTGGTATATTTTTTATTTTTTAAAAATATATAAATATGTTAAAAAGATGTAAAAAATAAAAGAAAAAAAATAAAAATAAAAATTTGTAGTAGTAGACACGACACGCCAGCGTTCAAAGCTGGGCACAGTAGCACCACTCATTAGAGTATATGGAAGTAGTCTATGAAAATATAGGATTGTGTATGGATTAAATTGGGAATTGATGTCAATTTTTGAGACATACAATTTTCTTTATTAAAGTTTTTCTTATCTCTACATATTTATTCAAACCAATAATGATGTAAATAGGCCATATACTCCTTAATTAATTAGTAGCATTGGGTAATCTGTCCAATTAGTGAAGAGAATATTTGTATTAAAAAATATAAGTTCCTCCCACCATATCTACAAAGAGCACCAATGTCTCCTTCTTGTATTATTTAATACAAGATATTAGCATATGAAGAGCATCTTGTTTGGTGAGCCTCATATTTATTTTTTAGTGTGCAAAAACCAACATAAAGGTGTAAAGACTTAAAGTTCATATTGGTTACAACATCACCCGTTTTTGTTATTATTATTATAATTATTATTTGGACCCAAGACCCTTTATTTCTATGAACATATGATCTTCAAAGTTCATATTCTTAAAAAAATTAAGGAAAAGGAAACACCACTACACCACTAATGTACCCTTTTTAGTACTAAAGTCTTACATGAGTATGATGGTATGTAAAAACCTAGAAACTTGGATTTTCCCTTTGAAGTTGTTCATATTTATTTCCACTCCTTTTTATTTTTCTTCGGAAATTTTCTTTCAAAGTTTCTTATTTGAGCCTAAGATCCAATTGTTCATCTTATAAGAACATTATGATGTTCTATTACAATGGAATCATTAGCTTAGTTCAATGGATAAGAAATTTTTCTAGTAGTTAAGTAACTCTCTAAACATGTATACTTTTATAACTCATTTTTAACATGAGAGGGTTGCGAAATGAATCCAACCTTTTTATGAGAAAAAAGTTCATGCGATATATGATAACTTCAATAGGTTCCAATTGTAACATTGATCAATCTTTTTTATGTGCAAAAAATATATGGGATTGGACTTTTCTTAAATCATTACAAATGATATAAGAAAAACAATCGAAATTAGAAGTACAAGAGAAATTAACAATAATTTCAATGAGCTTCCAATAATGACATTGACTAGTCCTTTTAAGAATATAAACTCAAATATACTATAAACTTTTCTTAGATCTTTATTTCTACAACATTTAGCAAGACGACAGAGATATCATTTATAAAACAGAATAGTTATGTTAGAGTGTGCTTGAAATTTGTTCTTATAGCTCCAATCCAGAGTAATTTTTTTAGGATTTTGAGATTTTGTGGTTCAATTGCCATCCGAGGTAAACTAATGTTGTTATTCCTTGGGAAAAACTCATATATTTCCAATACTACATACAGTCGTAAAGTGTACAAGGGCTATGCAGTTATTTTGAAAAAGAGTGGATTCTACTATTAAAAAATTAATTTCTTTTCTCGTAGGTCCCATATGTATTTACCTTTTTTAAAGTGATTACACAGTGATTGCACACTCAAGACTGCAACTATAATTTCTTATTTCGATTTCTCACTTTGAAAGGTCTATACTAATTAGATTGAAAGATAAAAATAGAACTTCCAATTTGAGGTGATTGTATCACCTCTCTAATTTAGTAATTTATAACTCACATGGTCCCAATTTGAAGCATGCTATTTTGTGGCATATTTTTTTTTTAAGAAGAGCCGAAGGCCACATGTCCAATAGTAACTCCATCACAATTTTATTAGTAGCCCTCACTTATGACAAATGAATACCGTGATAACAAGACAGACATTAGGGATTTACAGATATGGCACTAAAATCATCCCTTGTATCCAAACCAAAATAAAAAGACCAAACCAAACCAAAGAAACTAAACAGCCCTATAAGAAAAAACACAAAATTTTAAACAAACTTATAAAGAAAAAGCACCAAACCGAATCACACACCCATTTGAGAACGAATAGTTGGGAGACCCACTTTATCAATCCTAAATGGCCTTTAACATCCTCGGAAACTGGTTATAGTTATCATAAGTAGAATTAGAGCCCAACTCATCTTGTTTAACAAGAAAATCTACAGTTTGATTCGTCTTATGGAATTGATGGATCACTCTGAACGTAACCCCTTGAAGTGGCATATTATTTGGAATTTACCAAATTTTTTTGTGATACAAAGTGGTATAACAACTTGGGATATACACTATAATTTAAATATTTAATGTTTATGTTTGTATTTTGCAATTTAAAATAATAAAGATAGACATACAAAATCTATCTTACATTATTTATTAAGCATTTAATATTATCTTAAAAATAGACAGAGTTATACACATTATTTTTCATGCTCTATCTCTCTTGTTTTAAATCTAAACTTAAACATTAAAAATAATAAAACGCTAAGGCTATATTTAATACATGAAGTAGTTTCGTACTGCTTTATTATTAAAAATAAATTATTTATTATTTTTTTATCATTATTTATTATTATTTTTTTATTATTCACATATTATTTAAAATCAACTCAATATTTAAACGTACAGTAAGATTCCTTATGCCACTAAAAGGAGGACAATAGCTGTTAGAAAACTCTTAAATAGTGTGTTGTTTAGAAAAAATAGTCTATAATAATTGGAAAAGAATGTAGAACTTGAAAGCAACATCATTTCAATTTTAAGTAGAAAAAGGAAAAAGAAGGAAAACGAATATTCATGCGAACAATTATTTAGCACTGTTTTTTTCAAAAAAGAAGCAATTTTTTTTATTATAACAAAAAAAAAACAATTATTATTACAATAAACTGTATTTATTCAACTTTGAAAAACCGCAGGCGTTAGAGACCAGAGGAGAGCTGAAAGCTGCTCTCTCTCTCTCTCTCTCTCAATTTAGCAAAAAACCAGACCCTCTACTTGCTTTTACATACTCATCTGAATTTAGCTGAAGTATCTCTCTCTTTCTGATGAAATCTGTGCAATATGTTAATGTTTCCTAAACGTGAAAAGAGTCAGAACTCTGCCACTTCTCTTCTTTCCCAGAAGTTTCTTTAAGCTCAAGTTTTCCTGAGCAAAGAATTGAATTTTGGGGGATAACAAGCTGCAATTTCCCCAGAAAATGGATAATTTACCCGGAAAAAAGAGACCCACCATCAATCTTTCCCTTTTCACCACTCTCTCAGAGTCTTTTGCCGTAGATAAGTGTCCAAATCCCTCCAAGTCTCCTAGGATATTCCAAGGGGGCGTGGTTGGGCTTGGCATAGTGGCTGCCATGACCGATTTGAGCCCGAAAGCTCCGGATAATTTTGCGGTGGTGTCGCCGAGATCGACACCGATCCCAATCGTGTCGTCTGCGAAGGCAGCTGCCAACTTCAGAGGTCCACTGAATGATAGGGAGAGAGGAGGGGACGTGGATGAGATGTCTGAGAGCTACACTTGCGTGATATCGCATTTGGGGAGCAATTTGGTTGAGAAACGCATGTATTACGATGATAAGCTTGATGCTGTTGTTGGTGATTGTTGCGGTGCTACTTGCGCGGTGAGTGGTCGTGGGGTAAGAATGTTCTCTGCTTCTCCCTTGAATGTTGATGAGTTCGGGGGAGAATTCCGGGCTGCTGATTTTCTTAGTACTTGTTATCTTTGCAAGAAACAGCTCCATGGTCTGGACATATTCATGTACAGGTAACGAAAACGTAGAGTTTATGGTGTATTATATTGTTCCTAACTTCCTAGGTTTTAAACTTGACATTTTTGGTTGGCTGGATTTGCTAATGATCTGTGAGACGTGTAAATCTTGGATTATATTGTGGGCCTCGACTCGGAGTCTGGTTTGTCTTAAAAGTTAGCTCCTTGAATTCTTTTTTGGTGTACGACTCACAGTGGATTGAGCATAAGTGAATCTGGAACTTTGGTTATAATTTAATTGTCTGTTGATATAGACTTGTAGTCGCATGTGAAAGTTTGTGTTTGGAATGGTTTTACGCATTTGAAGTTTGGATTTATTTAGAAGGTGAAAGGATATGGGAGGCCTTGTGGATTTATTTGTTCTTTTAGTTTCATAGTCGTTCGAAGATGATTGATGAGTAAATTAGTTAACTGGTACTTGTTATACCACAAAGTTTGTTTAGCTTTGGAACAAAATGGAGGGTCTGACTTAAACTAAAGTTTTGATTTACCTTTGAAGTCTTGTCTTTGAGTAGAGGTTCTTGCAGGGTTTTATAATTCTTTGCGATCTTTGTCACTAGTCTGATCAAAGGTGCATACTAGAAACAGAAACCTTTATGTCTGTGATAATCTGTCCGAGACTTGTTTGACTGATGATATTATTAATTGAACATATATAGGTTTCTTATCGTCCGGAAGGTTTGAGTCTTCATACAGCTTGACCTGGCTGATTTCTTTCTACAAGTAAATATATTAGCATGCTAGGCAAAATCAGCATTTTAGTCCATGGACCCGACTTTGGAGCTTAGGTTCCATATGTATGGCAGTACTTGCAGATCTAGAAAAGAGTTATATTATTGCTAGAGAATATTTCTTCTATGCTGCACATATGTCATTGGAGCAAGCATGATCATTAGTGCTAAACGTGCTTCTCTTATTTTGGGCAAACAAATTGAACATGGAGGTTATGGGTTACGTGTTAATGTAGATTCTGCAGTCCCTATGGGCCATGGCTGTGATGATGCTATAGAAAGGTGTGTGGGACTAAAGTATAGCAACATTCTAATTAACAGTTCAGGACGACACTCACAAGAAACAAGCAAGATGTGGTGCTATATGATGATATTCTGACGGCTTATGTCAAGGGCCAATTTCTTTGAGAAATAGGACGAAGTAAAATCCCGTAGGAGAAAATATCAAGGAAGATTTTATACAAATAGCTCTTGAGTTTTACATTTTTTTAGAACATACAATGCAGTCAAGGTGGAAGGAGATGGTTTTCTCTTGTCCTTTGCATAACGATATAATCCTATTATTTCTCAAAATCATGACCAATCCAGTTGTGATTTATGCTAGCAGTTGAAGATGAACCTCAGGTTTAGGATAACTAGTGTTTCCTTTTTTCACACTTTCAAATTCCATAATCTATTTTTATCAAGTGCTGAGGACACAATATTCTCACAAATGAGGACTGGAATTGAGTATTATTATAACCATTCACCACATCCCTCGTGTAAGAAAGAAACCATTAAGCGTATTCTTTGTAAGCAAATGATGGATTAACACCTTACTTGTCACTGAATTATGGTTCATATTTTTAATCTTTCCTTTGGGTTTATCATGTGCATTCTCTTAAATTGTACCTGCGGCATGCATTTATCTAATTTCAAATCTTTGGTAGTCTAAGAGACTGTAGTTATAGGTTGACCTTTTCTCTCTAGATTTGAGAGGGTGGGACCTCATTTGAGTGAGTGCTAAAACCCCACTAGTGTGTTATGTGGTTCACATGTTGGCAGTCCTTTCTACTTCCCCATCTGTTTATTGGAGATATTTTGTGATGTTGGAATGGCCTTGTTTGGTTCTGTTTGTGGTCTTGAATCTCGTGAGTTTTTTTGGTCTATAATTCAAAGCTGGAGATCTTTTTGGAGATAATATTTTAGCATCTTCTCAATCCACCCTACATGGAATTCTCACTGATAAAACGTTTATGAACCTTTGTAGGGGGGAAAAAGCATTTTGCAGTGCCGAGTGCCGTGACAAACACATTAGAAGTGACGAATACAAAGAGAAGTGTGGGTCTGGAGCACTGAAGCCACTTGATTGTTCTGTGTCTCCCTGCTCCGGTCCACTGGTGTTTTTCACTGTGGTTGCTGCAGCATGAACACACCTATGAAACTTAGTACGTAAATAAAATGAAAGTGAAGAGGACATGAAAGGGTATCCCAATAAACTGTTTTCACCGGCTCAATAAGCAGTAGATATATATATGAGTGTTTAAGCAAAGTGGTATCTATATCCCAGATTGCAAGTAAATTATATGAGATGGGAGATATTTTGATGAGAGAATGGAAACTTGTTTGATCCCAACAGAGGAAAACATATATAGATTATTATACTAATCATTCTATTATACCTCTCTCTCTCTCTCTCTCTCTCTCTCTCTCTCTCTCTCTCTCTCTCTCTCTCTCTCTGTGCGTGTGCGTGTGTGTGATAGAAAGAAGTCAATATTCAAATGTCACGTTTGTGAGGGATCTTTGAATTTCCGTTTCTAAACCAGGTGGTCCGTGACTTGAAAGCCAGCGTTGATTCTGACTGAAGTAACATATGAGTGTGATCGAAGTTTGACTGCATAAGCCTTGCAAATTGATGCTGTCACTACAAGCTAATTAGACTAATGTCTATATTATATTACATTAGCGGTGTATGTAAAATGACTGTATGGCAAAACGTCAAGTTGAATAGTCAAGATGTCATGTTAAATCGTTCTAGAAATTTATTAAAGAGAGCATAGTTGTTCGGTCTCACACGTTCAAAATTTACCCTTTAAACATACTCACAGCGATGAGATACGTTAGAGTCAAGAATGACCATGGAGTGGGGACTATAACCTATATATAATACATGAAATTCAATTTTACTCATTATAAAATAATGAAATTATTGAGATCATACTACTTAAGTACTCGTGACCTATAATTACTTATAAAAAATCGTGACCTGTAACCATCCGTTCTCCATGGTTAATATTAAAACCACTTTTAAAAATTCTCGTGAGCTAGAGTGCTACTATTGAATCTTAACTTAAAAATATTTTCTTTTATTATAAAGGAATGACCAAATACAAAGATTTTTTATAATAAATAAAGTCATTTGAAATTAAAATATTGAAATCATAAATGAAAGTGCACGGATGCATTTATTAAAATTTCTCAAAATCTGGGCTATAAAAAAATCATAACTTAAAATTTATGTACATGATCTAGGTCACTGTCACGCCTCCCTGAACTAAGCTCAATCCTGCAGCTCTACCTTCATAAATATTCTAATTTGGGGTGGTGTAAAAATATTAAAAAACTAAAATGAGTTAATAATTTAGTAAGAAACTCATCATAACATAAATATACTTAACATAATGTTTTTTCAAAAACCATTTGTTGAGAACTTAAAATCATGTCTGATCATACTGATGTTTATGTTATTCATATGACTGATTTATCTGAATTAACTGACTAATCTGATTTATCTGACTTATCTATGGCCAACATACTCAACCCTGTGTGTAAGGTTGTGCACTAACTTCGCCTGCTGCAGCAAAGAAAGCCGACTGTGCAGTACTTTGGTGTACTACGGTGGACCACGCTTGAGTCCATAAATTGCACGCCCACCCTAAAACTGCATTGGTACCATGTATCTGAATGACTATCTGATTAACTATTATGAGCTTATCTTATAGTTAATCTTATGAAAGCTTATGTGTTTTGTATAATGTGAAATGCATAAGATGCATAATATATAAATAACTATAAGATGCAGAAAAAAAACATGATGAATGACATACTTGAAAATATCATGACATATGTGGTACATAAACAATGGCTTTGAAAGAACTGGTTTTAATAATAGTATATATAACTATCTAATGTATGTTAATCCTAATTTATGATCGAGTTATTTACCTTGTAGTGTTGCTTATCAAAATTTTTGACACAAAATTGATCATGGTGCTGGACTGGGAGGTTTATGGTTTTTAGTCCAAATAACATACAGAAGGAAGATATTTATAGAAAGATTTCAGAAAGGGTGACAACCAGTTTGAATTGGACTCGGTTAAAGAGTTTTAACGTGAAGATGACTTGTAGAGTTGTATCATTATTGGAATAGAATACTGACAAGTTTGAGTTCAAGTTGAACTCAATCACGATTATTCAAGAAAATAGTTTGAATTTAAAAACATAATCTCGTAATTCATTCAATGTAAGATTGGCCGTGAGTAAAACTGTGCAAGAAACTTTAATCAATTATGAGTTTAAATTGAAATAAATTTATAATAGCCACTCTTTAAATTTTAAAAAAAAATTATAACTCATTTAATAAATAATAAATGAGATTTAACCTAGTTATTGAGTCTAATTAAATGTGATGCCCCCAACTCTCACGTACGAACACGTGGAAATCGAGACATTGGGATGATGACAACACGGGTCACGCATCCCATCGCCAAGTGCCAAGTGTGTGTATATGCAACATGTGTACACTAAAACCACGTAGCGGATAATAAAAGTCTTACAACTAAGTACCAGAATTTTTGTTTAAATACAAACTCGCTTAAAACACACGTAATAAAATATTAAAAGTTTTAACATTGTTTCAAATCCAAATTATATAACATAAAAACAAGTAAAGATAATTTCCAACGTAAAACAACTCCAAGTCAATACTCCGGCGGAGCCTCCTCCTCGGGCTCAGCCTCCTCCTTCTCATCCTCTGCATCAAAATCTACAGTACAAAAAATGATGTCGTAGGTAAGTAATAATCCAAACAACACAAGATAAAAATATATTACACTCAACAATATGCATGAAAAGATGTCAAATGCACATGTCCCAAAAAAAATCCACATTTTTACCACGCACGCCAAAATCCCATTTTTGCCCAAAACTTTTCCTTTAACAAGACTTGGCCATTATCCCCGATAATGGCCCAAATAAAAAAAAACCACTATTTTTCCAGAAAATTGATCACATTCATCCTCTTATAAAACCTCGTCATTTTCCCAGAAAATGACCTATATCCAATATCCAAAACCAATTCCAATTTAATGAATGCACCATGATCTCCCCTAGGGATCATCCGCACACTCTGGCTCCTATGCCACACCATAGGTAACGACCACGCATGTGACATCTAAACGAGCGATACACAGTCTCGCACCCAGCGGGTACCAGGACTAGGCACTCTCTAGTCCCCGCCAGTCGAGGGACTACGGAGTCGACACAACAGCGTTATCATATCGTGCGATTCGGTCGTCGCCCAGCGACAATCCAAGGGATGTCACTCAGTATTATCTACTCCCGAGTGATTAGAGGAGTTCCACCAAGATAATACCCCATCCCAATTTGGGGTCGTAATACACACGCACCCAAAATCCATTTAACTCATGAAAACCCAGTTTTCAATTTCCAACACATGTATATGCATGCACCATGCAATAAATGTCAAGCCACAAAGATAACCAACAATCCAAACATAAATTACTCCGTCCTCAAATCCATCCGACTCTCGACTCCTCGGACTCAATCCAGAATAACCAACCAGTCACAATTTATTGTAAAAGTAATAATATATTTAAATCTGAAGTTTGGAAAATACTTACAGTGCTATATACTAATTTTTGAAGGATCAACTAGCTTAAAAGTGCGAAGAAAAAGTAACGTAACAGTGTAAAAACACTGTGGCCATGGGTTGTAAAATACTCATTTTTGAATGGGAACAAACCAAGACTTGGAATTGATAGGGAATGGCTTAGAAATGTTTATGAAACTAATGGAAGTGAGGGTTGGTCGTGGGTGGTGGAGAAAACGGCGGTTGAAGGCCAAAAAAACCCAAAACGGAAAGTGAGATCGTGGGGGCTGCTCCGGCAACGGATCAGAGTTGGAAATGAGTGGTTTAGGTCAATAAGAGGTCGGTGATAAAGTGGTGAAGAGATGGTAGCTAGAGGTGGAACAACGGCGGCGTTGGAGAGAAAAGACGATGCAGCTTGGAAGAGCTTGTGGTGGTTAACGGTGGGTCGGATGAAGGTGAAATTTGGTGGGATGATCACCGGTCGGATGGGAAGAAAACTGGGTGGGTGGTGAGATGCATGACGGCAGCGTTGGGCAGTTCTGGGTAGCTTGAAGAAAACGGCGATAAAGAGAAAGGAGGAGCTTCGCGTGCGGGAGGGAGAAACCGGAGGAAAAAGTGGGGAAAAAGGAAAGAAAAAGAAAAAAGAAAGAGAAAGGAAAAAGAAAAAAAAAAAGATGGGGAAAAGAAATGAGGTCCAGTCCCTACATCTAAAGTTCAGAAACTGATCTAACGAAAACAACTTTTAAAGCTATAAAACAAATAAAATAATTTAAACACAACATCTAGCTAAAATATAATAAATAACTAGTAAAAACTAACAATAAAATTATAAACTCAAAAACAAACTAAAATAAATTAAATAGCAATTTAAACTCGAAACAATAATTAATATTAAGAAAGCTCTACAAAATAAATTTCACAACTAAATAAATTAAATTAAAATTCGATAATTTGAAATAAAAGGACCAATATTTTAATTAAATTAAAATACTCATTCAATAGAAATACACGTAAAAAAAGGATATCACATTAAAACTAATAATCAACCTCAATAATTTATCGCTTATGGGCTTATCTAATATAGTCCATTAAATATAATTTAAGACCAATAAAAATGATTAATATCTCGACTTTAGAATTATTGGACCGGGTAGTTATATGATCCCACCAAAATACGCATTTCTAGAGATATATCAATAACTCTACTATGTCATTTTATTGATTACACTTAATGAGCTATATAAACATTATTGTTATAAACCGACTTGTATGACCATATTTAGCAGTCATAATAGCCGTCATAATTGACCATCCTTAGCCGTTAATTTTAACTGTCCATAGTCGTCATAATTGACCGTCTTTAGCCGTCAATTATGACGGTCAAGACCTCCTTTGTACTCCTATATATACGGGTATCCTTCAAGGCTTTCATTATGGAATTCTAAAACACTTCTTTCTCATGTTCAAGATATCTCTCTCTTTGTCTTTCGCTCTCTCTTTGTCTTTCTCTCTCTCTTTGTCTTTCGTTCTCTCTCTTTTCATTAGTTTTATAACACGTTATCAGCACGAAGTTCTGTTGATTCTGAAGATAATGGTCTTCTCATTCAAGTAAGTTTTTCAATATATTATTTGCAATCCCCAAAATGAGTATTAAAAATTATATTCCTTATTATTACTTGATAAAATTTTATGTTTATTCACATAATTTAATACAAGTTTTATTTATTTTTTATATTTTTTATGAATTATAGATGATAAGATTCATCTTAGAATAGAAATTGAGCATCCCTGAAGGATTGATCTAAACCAATAAATTTATTGAGTATCTCATAATAAAGGATCTATTGATTCTGTGAGATAGTTTAAATGAGTTATACGTATACCAAAACCTCATTATAATTAATGCACATGAAGTTGCATATTGAAATTGTGTAGAGAAAATTCACTAAAGAATATATGTTTAAAATGAATGCCTCGAATGTGCTCTTGAAGTAGCAATATCGAGTGCAAAAGTTCACAATATATTCTAAATTTATATCTGGTCTTCTAATGGCTAAGCAAAATAATGAGATTTTGTTAAGAAATCATTAGTCACGTCCTACTAGTTCCACATCATGCCCTTGACTCACTCAAAAATGAGTAGCATTAATGCTATCCCAAGTGTAGGAGGATGTCGTGTAATAATAAGGAATAAATTCCTAGATCGTCTCCTCAGGGAAAATTTACTCAAAATTTAAACTCGTTGAAAAATTGTGAAAAACTTCACAAAGAAAAAATAAATAAATGGTATGTGCAATGGATGGAAATTTTACTAGTCATGGACTAGATTCATGTTTGTAGATTTGTTTGTCGGATTTGAATGCAGCGATGAAAAGTAAGGAATGAAAATGCATGAAACTAAATTAAAATTGCTGAAATTAATAGACTGAAATTTAAAAGAACAAGAAAAATAAATGACATTAATTTAAATAATAGGAATTAAAGATGCAAGAAAATAAATGACATTAACCTAAATAGAGGAATTACAAGTGCGAGAAAAATAAATGATAGTAATTTAAATAAACAGAAATTAAAGGTGCAAAAATAAATAAATGACAGTAATTTAAATAGACAGAAATTAAATGTGCACGGAAAATATAAGACATTAAACTGAAATTAAATAAAAACAGGAATTGTAAGGAATAAACTTGATGTTTGGAAATGGAGACTGCGTTCTCCAATCCAAAAATCTGAACTTCCAGATAAAATGATTTCTCAAATAAAATAAACGCTCTAAATAAAATGCATCCTAAAAGAAATTGAACTCTCAATTAAATTAAAATTTCAAATAAATTACACACTCAAATTGAATTTGAGCTCTAAATAAAATAAACACTAAAAGAAATTATTTCCTAGATGAATACAAAGAAAGCTTGCTTTAACATGGAAAGAAAACTTGCTTCCTTAAGTTTCAAATTAAAGCTGTAAAATAAACTGATGCTGAATGAAAACTAAAACAGAAGCATGAAACTGAAAAATGAATTAAAATGAACAACAACTGCCGAATGAAATGAGAATGAAACTGAAAAATGAAAGCTAAGTTTTAAAGTTCTGTCTTCTCTCCTTCGTCTCCACTGCCTTGATGCCCTTTCTCTTCTGAGCTCTCTCCTATTTATAGGAGAGAGCATCCTACCATTTCTCAAGAGTGGGTGGCCTAACTTGGGAGTGGGTGGCCTAACTTTGAAGTGGGTGGCCTAACTTTGAAGAATGGTGGAGTGGGTGGCCTAACTTGGGAGTGGGTGGCCTAACTTGGGAGTGGGTGGCCTTTCTATCTTTCTGCATGTGCTGATTTTCTGCTTGCTCCCTTGAGTTCCAGCCGTGAGTTCCATTCTCTTTTAGTATTTTCATAAATGCCCTGCAGTACATAAAAAATATATTTCTTTCAAAGGCAAATATAGAACTTTATGTATATAAAATATTGACATCAATTAATTTGCATTCAATATTAGAATTTGATGCATAATTAAGTGTTCAATCTTTATTTGATAAAATAAATCACCCATTTAAACAACTTAATTATGCAATTCTAACCTTTTATCAGCCCCGAAGTGAATAATATTGAATTTATATCATTCTTAGAAGAGAATGATGCATTTTTTCAAAGAAACCAAGAGATTGGAGGTGGTGATCAATATCTTTATAGTACTTCTATGATTTCGGGCCAAAAGCTCATATTGGAAAAACTATCAGCTTTCTCTTTAAGATGATATTATACAACTATTAAATCAAATATTATGATGCATCAAAAATGATATGATTCAAAATATTTGTATGATTTTCATGATTATCTTGATCATCCGAAATAAATTACGATAAGGCGAATAATTTTTATATGGACGTCTATAAAAGAACCAGAAGATTCTTTTACTGTAAAGTCTTTCCACCATGAGCAGAAAGAAAATTTTGCTAGAATAAAATAAAATGAAATAATTTGACATTATTTTGATTATCATAGGTGAACTAGAAGTTCAAATAATGATTAATTTATGGATGTAATAAGATAAAAATGTCTCATATTCTAGCTGCTAAAATTGCAGGGAAGATTGAAGTTCTCATAAGACAATTAAGAAATTTTACAGTCAAATGAGTATAAGATATGTCTAAAAGCGTGTGAGACCTATTGATGCAAAAGATAAAGCATCCAGAAAGAGAAAAGCACAAAGAAAAGAAATTGGTGCTCCTGAAGAGGCCGTACCCACAAAACAAGTAATAAGATTCATCCAAACTTTCTATACAAAATTCTCTCATAATAAAAACTCCTGAATAGTACAATACTCCTGAAGAGAATTTTTATGAAATGACTTCCCTTGAAGAGGGACAGGTACTTGAAAAATAACGAGATCTCGATACATTTCATGAGTAGTGGAGAAATTCTGGATAGAAATAAAACCGTTGTCGACAACGTATTTTTATATAAGATGGCACTTGACATTACCAAAAGTAATGAAAAAAGTGAACCAAGAACCGTCGAAGAATACCGACGTAAAAATATTGGCCAAAATAGAAAGAAACAATTCCTGCAAAATTGATATCATTAGTAAAATGTGATACATATGGACTTGTAGTCCAAACACCTAAGAGATGATACTTGTTGAATATCAATGGGTATTTGTATAAAGGAAATGAAAATGTGATATATAAATCACGAGTCGATTTCCCGCAGAAATAATATTGATATGCTTTTGAAGTTGATGAAATTATATTGAGGTTTTTATTAACTTGATAGTTACTGAGAGTTTGGGTATGCATGATTAACTGCATATTTATATGGATCACTAGATATGAAATGCATGAAGCATATAGTCCTAAAGTACTTATTCTATCAAGTTTCAAAAATCCTTATATAATCTAATACAATATAAACGCATGTGGAACAAACTATTTTCCATATATTTTCAGTATTTATATTAGTTTTTATTGCAGTTTATATAGATATTTTAAATGTCATTAAGGCTCCAGAAGAGCTCATGGAAGCTGTACATATTTGAAATATAAATCAGAAACCATGTCGGCTTCAAGAGGGAGATAAATGAAATTATTAGTTCTGAAATACCATATCTTAAATGCAATTAGTATTTCAGATTCATATTACGGTTTTGTAACAATTGTGCATTATTAAATGAGAAATAAAATAGAGTGCACAGAACATCTACCAGAAGATAGAAACACAATATGAATATTTGTGAAATATTATTTTATTATCTCGAAACAAAATTACAGAAATTTGAAACTCTTCACCTCATTCTTTAAACGATCTTGCTCTTCAAAAATTTGCATGGCATCCCTGTCTAAAGGAGTAGGCAATCGAAAAGAAGAGTTAAGTAAGGATTTTAAATTTCTATTCTCTTACTTTATTGCTCCTATCTTCATGTTGGACTCCAGAAGAAGTCGTTGAAGGATAGAAATTTTCTCATTGAGTTTGTCAACATCATAAGTTTTGGATTGTAGTCGCTGAGAAAATGCGACAATGGTTGATGAGTATCGGGTACCGAGACTCACAAGCTCGTAGATAGCATCAATAACTGACTTATTAGTCAGATCATTATTGTATTGCATTATAGCACCTATGGTAGAAGCAGAAACAATTGGTGAACAAGGTGTAAAATATCTCATATATTGGTCATGAGAAGATTGCTGAGCCATTACAGAGTAAGAATACAAAAAGAGATTGCATACTAATTACAGAAAAGTAAAGAAGATGGGATGCGAATGAAGATGAGCTGAATATTTCTTTTTATAGAGAAAATTATGAAAGCAAGACAAAATTATATATATTGATAGAGGATATGCTAAACACAGATATCCTACAGTTATTTACTAGGCCGTAAAATTAAAAGTAGCTTGCCCTACTCTCTTAGAAGTTGGACTTTTTCAGATATCCACGGTGAAATTAAATGCAGCTTGTCCTTATTCTCTAAGTATTTGGACTTTTTCAAATATCCGTTGCTGCTTATCCTGAAGATCACGGGCATACTGTTTTAGCGTCTTATTCTCCTCCTTCAGTTTCTTGTTCTTACGACTCTTCGCAGAGAGCTTCTAACGCAATTAAGATATTTGATTATTAAGTTGGTTGACCTCATTCAGTTTAGCTGATAACCTTCAAGACATGGTCATACCAAAGGCAAAATATTGAACACTAAGAAATCTTGATTCTGAAACGACATCAAAATAAATCCTTTCAGAAAAATGAATCTCTGCTCCTATCATAAGAGTAACATTCTCAGATGAGTAAAAGGAAGGACAAAGCATCTCTATTACTTCACAGCTTTTCTTGTGAAGCATCTCTCTACAAGAGACAAGAGATGTAGCATCATAACCCTGCAGCGTCTGACAACTACAAAAGAGCTGTAAAATCATGCGGTGCTTATCTGGTCTAAAAAGGTGGCCACCGTTTTTGTTGAATATAGAGAAAGATCCATTTCGTCCTTGTGAAGACGATGAAGAAATTCTTGGTTCTGAAATACCTTATCTCAGTGCAATAAAAGCCCTGATGTATCTTGAAAATTGCACTCGATCTGATATTGCATTTTCAGATAATTTACTTGTAAGATATAGTTCTGCACCAACTCGAAGACATTGGAATGGTATTAACATGTCATTCGTTACCTCCGAGGTACGATTGATATGAAATTATTTTATCAACATGGATCAAGTCTACAATTAGTTGAATATGCGGATGCAAGTAATCTTTCAGATTCATACAGAGAGATCATTGCATTTCATGAGAAAAAATGTGAAATTGATGTCAAGCATATACGATCAAGTAATAATTTAGCAGATTTATTCACTAAAGCATTACCAACTGCAACATTTAAGAAGATTGTGCAGAACATTGGAATGCGAAGACTTCAAAACCTATCATAATGCACTTTTCAGGGGGAGTAAATGTTTTGAAGACTAGTGCTGATTGTATTCTTTTTCCTTCGCTAAGGTTTTTTCCCATTGGGTTTTCCTTTACAAGGTTTTAATAAGGCAATCCTAAAGTGCTTGGCGATACACATGAATACTGTACTCTTTTTCTTTCGGCATTGGTTTTTTTTCCATAGGATTTTTCCTTGGCAAAGTTTTAACGAAGCATATTCTTTACTTGTGGTCATCCAAAGGGGGAGTGTTATAAACCGACTTGTATAACCACATTTAGCCGTCATAATAGCCGTCATAATTGACAATCCTTAGCCGTCAATTATGACGGCCCGTAGCTGTCAATTTTGACCGTCCTTAGCCGTAAATTATGACGGTCTGTAGCCGTCAATTTTGACTGTACATAGTCGTCATAATTGACAATCCTTAGCCGTCAATTATGACAGCCAAGACCTCTTTTGTACTCCTATATATATGGGTATCATTTAAGGCTTTCATTATGGAATTCTAAAATACTTCTCTCTCATGTTCAAGATTTCTCTCTCTTTCCTTCTCTATCTCTTTGTCTTTCGCTCTCTCTTTTTTCATTAGTTTTATAACAATTATCTATATTTGATAATTATACAATCGTATGATTAATTATCTTACATAGGTCTATTAGATTAAGATATTTCTAACAATTTTTCTTGTCGTCTTCTCTTATGTCGTCATCTTATTCAATTTGGATCGGCCATTATTGTAGCCATGCTTGAGCTACAAAGGCCTAAGTATCCAAAATGGCCAATCTTCTATTCATGCTTAGACCCAAAACTCAAACCTTTGGGCTCAGCCCCAACTTGTATCAAAAAGCTTTATGCTGTTTATTTTCCTTTCTCTTTCTCCTTTTAATTTTTCTTACAATCTGCTAACTGTAATTCCATAATTCTCTCTGTTTAAGTTTAGACTCGAATAGAGCAAACAATTCACATCACTTAAAAGAATAAGACTATTTATAAAATTTAAATTTTAAATTTATCTTTCAAATCAAATTATGTCATGTAAGTACTTTATTATGTATATTATCCATATAGACAAACAGAATTTTTCTTGTGTCGTACATAATTTTTGTTGGGAATTTGTGCTACTAAGACAAGTGAAAGCTCATCGGCCCCCTTCATGAGGAGCCCAATTGGCAGGTGAGAACTCTCCGATTGCCTCAACGGGAAGAATGCTTATGATTCATGGCAATATTCCAGGGAGTTAGTAGAGTGGTGGATAAATAACCTACGAGATAAGTGGCAAGCAAGACACCCACCCCCATGAGTAAAAGGAGTTTGAGAACTAGTAAATTTTTCCTGCTTATACTGTACGTTTCTTTTATCAAGGGAACTGACTTCAGACATCGAAGCTTTTCCACGCAAAATCATCTTGGCCTAGCATTGTGTCCTAGCTTTTAGTAGGAAGGAGTAGGAGTAATCTTAAAGACTTGGTCTAGGTGTTGGTGTTGGGAACTATACCAATAAATTTCATATGAATTCAGTGTAATGCATCCAAGCCATGTCAACAAATCTCGCTACAAAAATATTACAATTAAAACAAAAAATGAAGGCAACATTGCCATCTTAGGTCTCGTTAGGATACATAACTCAGTTAAGTATACTTTATTTTTAAACTACTTTGAACATCCAAACTCATGATTCATCATCTTCTGAGTACAGTTTAAACCGTGAGATTATTGGTTGGGCCCCACACCTGACAAAGTTCAGATTTCAGATTATTACTAGACCCCACTTAACAAACCCAAGCGAACCTACTTTGGCTACAAGAGTAGCTTCCTTTATTTGCCTTTGATTTTTTTTCTTTTCGAGGTTTGGCACTAGAAGTGAGACAAAGGTGTCAAATGAATAATACTATTTAATGGTAGAACCCAATTATTTTACAACTTTCAATAAATATATCTAAACTCATTTTAACACCCAAGCACACTTTAAATTCATTTTAAGTAAGTTCCACAAAACTCACTACTATTCATAAAGAGTTCAGCTCAACATCCAAACGAAGCCTTAGAGAGACCATTTGAATTGAAAAACACTTTCAACTCACCCCATCTCATCATTACAACTTTTCCGAATTCCTACACAAAATATAATAAAAAATTTAATTTTTTTAAATCCCAATTCAATTTTTTAAAATCTCAAAACAATAAGAATATTAAAAAATAATATTTTAACAATATGCTTTGCCGGAAATGGAATTAAGAAAAACAGGTCAGGGCTGGGGTATGACATGTTTTAACTGTATGTATAAAATGCAATTTAGAGCTTTTCCTTCTTTTTAAACTTCTCAATCAGCAATCTGAGGCTACAGCATGGCCAATAATTTAACACAGAAATTGCAGTCATTCTTTGTTTGGCCAGGTAGTTGCAATACACGTTTAAATAATATTAATGAATCTTTTGCTAAGGATGGCTCAAGCCTAATCATCACATTAAACTAACAATATATTGTGTGATTTGAACATGATAATCAATGTCTTGTCTTACTAATAGAGTTCAATTTGTTTCATCAATCTCTGACTCTATAAAGTGCAGCTACCTCTCTTTTTTTCATCAAAAATTAAGGAAAAAGCTTTAATGAGATAATAAGCTGAGAAGAGACACCAAGTTACTCAGGCTTCTATCAGAAAGACAAAAAAATAGATAAAAATAAACAAGGGTCTTTGCACACAGGAGGCATAATCTGCAGCATCAAGATCGTGCAGCTTCTTCCAACACAACAAATAGTGAGCATTTTGAATTTGTAAAGTTTGGCTTGACAGGAACTGAGGACGATTGCAATGCCAGAGCAAGAGATCCATCTAAGCAGCTGCACCAGCTAGTTCTTTGCTCCGGATCACCGGCACCAGTTTCTGGGGCTGTGTAGGCAAACAGAAGCCAATGTCAAGCTATATAAATTATTTCAAGAACCTTGAAACACAAACAACCCACAAACCACATGGAGCAAAAAGGTAAAAATTAGAATATAGGGACCAATCTGCCTAGAAGGAAAATCACACGGACTATTTCAGAGTTTAACCCATTTTAAAACGATAAACCAAAGAGTAACATATGTGGACTGAGCGAAATGCATACTATGAAGTCCAGCTTAGGAGGGAAAAGGAATTACCATCTTCAACTGCACTACATCTACAATAGACCAAACTGTCTAAATAACAAGATAAAAATATAAAATATAAAAAATTAAAAAATTAAAAAAAAAATTCAGAGGTAAGAGTACATACACACAAAACATAGGGTTCATCAGCTTCTTACCTCTGCTAATTCCTGCTCGTGCTTTGGGATAAAAGCAGTATCAACTTTGCCATTCCTAAAATCCTGTTATAAAGTGGAAACGTTGCAAATTAGATGGTTCCACATGCATAGAGAAAATAAACAGAGACAATTTGAATAAAATCTCAGAAGAAAAGATGCATATCAGAGCTTGCCCACCTCTATATCAAGGATAAGTTTATGGTATTCAATGGTCGTAGGAACCCCTGTGGAAGAAAGTTTTCAATATTACAATGCTTAATTTAAGAATCCAAAAGAGAGGATTAATCAAGAAATGTAAATTTCAAGCACAAAACAATTAGAATGGATGGGTCTATGATTGAAAGGACAACAGGGAAATTGCAGAAAACTCTTTCCCCACAAGATCCCCACTAAAATGCAAGTGGCTCAATTTTTTTTATAAATAACAAGTGGTTCATATTAAATAAAGGCAAAACACCAGGAAAAACCATCTGCCGAAATTACCTGATCCATTAAACTAGTAAATGGCGTATTTGTAGATTTAGGCCTCATTTGGTTACACAGATGAGATGAGATGAGAAATCTGTGAATAGTAGTGAGATGGTTTGTGAATAACATTGAAATGGTTTGAGTTAAGATATTTTATGAGGTTTTGTATACTTCCTGTGTACTCGAGTTTTGCCTATTTATGTGGATTAATGAAATCTTCTTTACCTGAAAAAGAAAAAAAAGATATTTTATGGGATTTTAGGAAATGAGAGAGAAAAAGTTAAATAAAAATATTATAAAGTTAAAATCTTGTTAGAATATAATTTTCAATATTATTTTTGTTTTAGGATTTGAAAAAGTTAAATTGTTTTATTGAGTTTTGTCTGGAAGTTTGGAAAAGTTGTAATGATCAGATAATTATTAGATGCAAAAATTGAAAATTTGAAATTGAAAAGTGTTTGTATTTGAATGGTGTTTGGATGTAAAGATGAGATGAGATGAGTTAAGACCATTTGTGAAACCAAACGGGGCCTAATCTTTATCTCCTAAACTGAAACACTAGATACACAGATGTTCCACACTCCATAAGATGAACTGCTATCAACCTTGACACTTGGACATTGAGGTGCAAAATGACAGGGAGAGAGAGAGAGAGAGAGAGAGAGATCTATAATCTTAATTACCTGTAATAATAGTGTCGTCAAGAGCCCTTTTCATGCGCTCAATTGCCTTTTCTCTTGTTGGAGCCCAGACAATAAGCTACAATATAGTGCCAAAGTTGGCAAACTAATTAGAACAACAATTGTAGCAGAAACCCCCAATTTAGAGCAGCAGCAATATGAATATTGTATCCTTACACTATCATGTTTATCATAAGCATAAGCTTGCCATCCATTGCCAACATAATGCTAAGATTACAGGGAAAAATTTCCTACATGACAATGTACTTCTTGAAATATTTATCAGATAAATGCCCACAAAGAAGACAATTTTTAAGTAGCTTATGGTAGAGATCCAAAGAATGAAACTTACCATTTGTTATAGAACCAAAACTCTCTCACTCAAGTACCTACAGCCATGATGTACGCATTTTATTCTTTCCTTGGATAATCTCTTTTAATTACTTATTCAATTCTATTATTCGTTAACAAGTCCAGATGAAACTGTCAAATAGGCAATTAAAATAAAAGAAATCAAACTTACTGATTTTTTTTTTTGATAAATAAACAAATTAGATTGATCAAAGGATGGCAAAGCCAGTATTACAACTCTAATGCCCTAACTAGGTAGGCACATTAGAGGCAAGAAAATCATGCCATGCCATTAAAATCCACAGCAATAGCCCAAATACAAAGATTTCTAAACTTACTGATAATTAACAACTCTAAGGAACAACACTTGCATAATTTAGAACCATCTCTGTTCACAAGCCAACTTCGAGCCCAGAGAAGGAAGAGTTTTGCTAAAAGGGTTCTACTTCACCAATCATCCACTATAACCCTAAGCTCCTAGAGGTCAATGAACTAAACTATACAGAGTTGACCCCTATAACCCTTATTTCCATCTGTACTATTGATATCTGCATGAATTGACCCCCATAAATTACTGATACTCACTATTCAAAAAAATAAATTACTTTTTTTTATTGGCACCGGGTGTCCAAAAACAAAGTCCCAACTAATCCAGGGGTAAGCCCTCAGCAAGAAGTTTCCCACAAGTGCACCTCGGGTAATTCAAGGGGAAGTTCTAATCCGATGGCCCCAGAAATTGTTTGCACCCAAGAGGATTCAAAACCTTAGATCTGGAGGGAGAATACCACCAAAACCAAGGCCTTTACCACTTGAGCCAAACCCTAGGGATTCAAAAAAAAAAAAAAATTACTCATACACAAACAATTCTTGAGCACACAGAATGTGAGATACAATGGTAATTTGATATGCATCCCAACAAATCAGCACGCACAAAAGCACATTAATACTTGATTAAATCAACTGCTCATACACAAACCACTGCACATGACAAAGCTAAACTAATAAAATGAATATTGTGACCGACCTTTCCAAGAAGGGAGTCATAGCTAGGAGGAACCACATAGTCAGGATAAACATGGCTATCCATTCTAACAAACGGTCCTCCAGATGGCAGATATGCGGTTATTCTCCCTGTTGTCCAAAAGTAGAGAAATAAGAAAAGATTGACAATGGTTAGTTAGATAAGATTGAAAACCATCATGCAAATATGTTGCATCTACTATTTGGAATCTGACTAGAGTACGCATCAAAGTATACTTGTATAAAGATGCAAAAATAATAATAATAATAATGCCTATAAACCTTTTAACCATTATGGCTTGATTGCATTCCACGCAGAAAAATAAAAAATAAAACTAAAAATTAGCGAAATAACTGCAATCCCAACTGTATGCAAATGTGGATTGGTAGGCAAACCCATTCTAGTGCCCTAAAATTATATTCCAAAGCTTATAAGAGATTTTTGGACCACCTCTATCAGAGGGACAAAAACAGTCAATTTTGAAAATCCAACAAACTGGAGAGAAAAGTGACAGAAAGACCACAGGCACATTATCTGAGTCTACCTGGTCCAGGTCGAAATCCTTTAAAGGCGTCTTCTGCATTGATTCGGCATTCAATTGAATGTCCTCTGAGCACAATATCTTCCTGTAGATAAAAGCCCCAAAAGACATTAAATATGCCGTACTGTTTGCTAAGGGATTGAGTTGCTGGAAATTATTTTATGCTTACAATAACTAAATATCCCATTTCCACTACCTGTTTGTACCGGAGTTTTTCACCCATAGCTACAAGAATTTGTTCCTCAATCAAGTCCACAGAGGAAATCATCTCTGTCACAGGATGCTCAACCTAGTCCCCCCAACCAACCCAAACAAAAAAGGTGGAAACCCAATATTTAGTATTAGCTTAAATTAGTCCCCTAAAGTGGGTATGGTTTGAAAGATCCATATTTTAGTCCACATTCTCAAGAAATGTTTCTACCTGGATCCGAGTATTCATTTCCATAAAGTAGAAGGAACCTCTTTCATCCAAAAGGAACTCGACTGTTCCAACACCAATGTAACCAATGGATGCTGCTGCTGCAACTGCTGCGTCACCCATAGCTTTCCGCAACTCAGGGGTCAAAGCAGGAGAAGGTGCTTCTTCCAGCAGTTTTTGGTTCCGTCTCTGAACAAAATCGACAGTCAAGAGAGGAATCACTTATCTTTTTACTTGCATTTCAAAACTAGTAGAAAAAACTCATTAACCAAAACCACAACAAATTTAAAGCTTAAAGAAAACAAAAGGAAGGGCAAAAGATGGATAGAGTTGGGCCTAAGTTCCTGATTTTCTAGAGTTGAAGCTATCAAAAGCCAATAATGAATGCACCAGTTTCTCATATTTCCATTTAGCAATTGAACTTTTAACTTTGTTATCCAATTTTGAATTTGAAGCAAGCTCAATTTTCATAGCTGAATCCAACAACTACTCAAAACTCATTTGATAAACTATCCAAAAGTTAAGAGGAATGAGCTAATTTCTGATACCTGGATGCTGCAATCACGCTCTCCAAAGTGGACGACATTACCATATTTATCCGCAAGAACCTGTCAAACCGTTTAGCACGCAAGGGTTGGACACAAAAATGCATCCAGAAGTCAGATTCGGCAATTAGAATTAAAATAAATAAATAAACTGAAAAAGCATGCATACTACCTTACCCTGTTAGTCCTTTGCTTGGCTGAGACTTACCAAACCACATTCAACAGGTTTAGATGACTTCATATTTTCTCACAGTAAGATGAAACGAGTTTTGAACATTAGACTAATGGAGACCTATGACTAAACGGATTTTAAAGGAGCATAGTCTAATGTTCGTTTATAGTCTTAGATCATGCAGACTATAAGTGCCTATACCTAGAATACTCAGGTTCCTCTTAATGTTCCATGAATCAACTGCATAATTTATCCAAGTAAAGATCCAGAAATACCAATTACCAAGTATAATTCTTTTGATAAAAGAATACTCAAAGAGAATGTTTCCCCTTATGGATGCACTTCTGGATTTCCCTTTTGTAACTTGATAAACTCCTTGGTACTTTAAAGAGATCATAGATACAAAAAGACATCAAAATTCCCAGCAGTTACCTGGAATTCAATGTGCCTTGGATTTTGAATGTACTTCTCCAGATAAACTCCATCATTTCCAAAAGCAGCCGCAGCCTCACTCTTGGCTTGCTGCAAATCAAACGAGACCCAATATAACACAAGTTTCAGAGAAAATATGTAAACAAAATTCTTTGTAGTTTAGGTATTTCTCATTTATATTTGTGTACTTGATTAACACCCTTTTTTTATGAGAAGACTTTACAGAACATGTATGGAAGATCACAAAACTCAAGGCAGATTAAAAACAAAATTTGGATCTTAGAGCTGAAGGGGTATGGAATTGATGGGAATGCTTCCAATGACACCATAGGAGGCAATTCATTTGGCACATACTATCTTTTATCAGTAAAGAAAAATCTTATTAAAGCGAAAAGCAGGCATAGCCCAAGTACACAGGACATATACAAGAGCAACACCTATGCATGATTGTCTAAAGATACATGCCACTAAAATTTATTACAATCTTGGCACAATACTTAAGATTGACTTATGCTGTTTCGTTGTCAGTAAATTAGATTCAAATACGATATATAAGTCCAACTGACTACGAGGAAGAAAGCAAAATGTATTGAAAAATGGTGTTTACATTATCAGAATTTGAGTATTTTAGTATTACAAACTTTCAGGTCAAAATAATAGGTTTTGCTCACTCTATTGTCACAAGTGTAGCGTTTAACTATAGTGCAGCCAATAGCACTAGTAGCAAAACAAACAATGTCAATTGATAACAAGTGACAGCTTCACAAATTACCACAAAATAAAATTTATAAATAAAAACATATTTTGTTCATTTACAAATATCAAAATTCAAAGAGAGAAAGAGAGATGGAACACCCACCTTGGTGTGCTCAAAAGTAGGCCACCCACTAGCTGACCTTTACTTTAAACATAACATTTTATATAATTCTCTTGTGCTATACTTCAAATACAATGTATGATACTTCATAGCCACTCATCCAAAAAAATTGATAGCCATAATCAAATTAAAGTACGTGGTTGAATCAAAACATACCAAAAGGACCATGTCCAAAAGATCTTAAGCATTGTGGGTATTGACTTCTATGCTAACATAAACAATCAATATCAATCCATCTAGAAAGCCAACTTGGACTATAATATTGTGTTCAAAGCATATACATCACATATGACAACATGTTGTGGTGCCATAATACGTAAATGATCTTCGATATCAACTACAAATGTTTGTTTACATCATTTTCTAGGTCTTGAAATAATAATTTTATTATTTTTTTAATAAAGTTACAAAAGCATCCTTTTTCCGCTTTAAGCTCAAGCAAAAAGCCCCAAAAAGCGAGCTTTTGTAAATGCACTTAGCTTTTAGTAAGCAATGCACTTCAGCCTTGGCACTTTGCCTTCAGTACGTTTTTACGGACACTGCCCTCCACACTTTCATACAAAAGCAATAGGTGCCAACATAAATTTAATAGTAGGCCTTACACGAGGAAGATCAGGAAGATTTAAACCCTTACACCTTTTGTACTTTGGAACAAACATCAACTCTAAAGAAGTATCAAAACTCTAAGTTCAACATCAAACAGTTTAAGAAGGCCTAGTGGAGTAACATGACAGAAAAATGCGTGCAATACCTGCAGTAACTTCACAAACTCATCAGGTTCTTTAGCTAGACGCATCCCACGGCCACCACCACCTGCCGTTGCCTTGAGAGCATAAAATGTTTGTCAGTTCACAGAAAATTCAGCAAGGACAAAGACAAGATTTAATTATTACAGAGTTTTAGGAATTAGGGGAGGGTGGGACACTAGATTATTAAAATGGCAAGAAATTCAAACCTTGAACACAAAAGGTTTTGAAAAAAAAAAGGAAGTGAAAAATACTTGACAGGTACCTGTCACTTTTCATAGAGTTTCAATGAGACATTGTCATGGCTTGCACTACCTTAAACAATTATTAATTATTTTGTTAGGAAGAAAATCATAAAACTTCTATCTCACGAGTAGCTTTATGCCACTAAATAATTCTTTCAAAATTATTTCTGTACTCCATTGGTTATATATAAAAATGATTTTGAACGAACTGGGTAATTGTGTTTTTTTTTTTTTTTTCATGCACATGATTTTGTTTACTCATCAAAAGCACCAAAAAAAGTAGATGCATGCTACTCAGGAGTGGGTTGAATTCCTTCCCTTGAGTTAGTTTATAAACGTAGAAATGGATGTCTATTGCAATCCCAGCAGCCACAAAAGGAAATATGTATAATAACTATCATCAAAAAATGCTAGTACAAGATTATTTACCTTGATCATAACAGGATATCCAATCTCATGGGAAAGCCTGATAGCTTCTTCTGTGGTCTGTAATAACAATCATTATCTTAGGTTTTTTACAAGCATTATATTCAATTTTTTAACAATGAATAGCAAAAGTGATCTCACAACTATTTTTTGATCAGTAAATAAGAATTTTATTGAAAATAGGTGAAGCCAAGTACACGGGACATATGCAAGAGCCACACCTAGGTATGACTGTTTAAAGTTGCAAGAACTCTCACAACTATTTAACAAGTTGCTAAAAATCATACCACCACAAGTCACACATAATACCTGCAACAATCCGTCACTTCCTGGTACAGTGGGCACGCCTGCTTTCTTCATTGTATCTCTAGCAGTTGACTTATCACCCATAACACGGATACTGTCAGGCTGCAAAAATGTAATCAGGAATTCAAATTTCTTGCCTGAACTTTTTCAATAAGAAAGGACTTAGACCATGAACACTCAGTTTTTTTTTTTTCTTTTGTAAGTAATAAGATATTTTATTGATGTAGAGATAGGCATAACCCAGGTACACTGGAAGTATACATGTGAATACACCTATTTAGGAACTGGCGACTGATACAAGGAAATCATGGAGGCTGAGACCATTCAACTCTAGAGCGATGGCCCACATAAATAAAGTCTTCCAAAAAAACCTCCTAAACTCTTTCAGGGAGCGTTCATGATCCTCAAAAAGTCTATTGACCATGAACACTCAATAATACACCAGAACATTTTAACCATTTGTTTAGAAGGTCAAAGATCATAAACATAACAAATTAAGTCTTTGGTCTTTGTAATTAATTCTACAAAAAGAAACTAATACGGGCAATACCTTGCACTAAAGAAGCAGAAAAGAGAAACCACTCACAGGTGGGGAAGAAAAAAATAAGAGAAAAAAATGCTAAGCTAATTATAAAGTTTATGTATGTTCAGAATAATAATATAAGTTGATGTTGGGTTTCTATGTGTGGAGCTTAATTATGTGTGGACCCCACCCAACAGGGATCCATTGCGATTTTTTTTTTTTTTTTTTTTTGGATTTTCATTGAGGCTTGGGCCATGGAGTGGAGGCTTAGGCCGACAGACCCATGGCCGCCGCACTGTATCTTTGATTATCATCTTAATAAAATCCTTTGCAGCTGCCTAACCACGTAAACCTTGTGTCGTGTGTGATTGATTATACTTTTGCTTCACTCTTTTTCTCTTATCATTCCTAACAGTTGCCTTCTATTCTCTCTCTCCTTGGAAGAATTACTTACTGTTCACAGTTAAGCAAATAGCTGCTAGCACTTATGCATTTTTCCCATGTTAACAATACCAAATCCTCCCCAGTTCCTTAATCTTCAATGCCTAAAAGCCCCAAGTTTTCTTTGCAGATGAGCATCCGCTCACCTATTATCAAACTCTAAAGAACGACATATCTGCCACCGTTAAGAAAATCCTGCAGTCAGTTTTTCTCAAGTTCAGCCTCTTTTTGCCTTTATTGATCCTTTTACTTTTTCTAGTTAAGTGTTCCTCTAGTTTACTTCCTGTGTACTTGGGTTCCTCTTTTTAATTTTCAGCAAAACTTATATCACTTCTAAAAAATTAGCCTTCTCCTGTCCTATCACACTATATAAGCAATCATAGGCAGCTAACAGCAACTGTCCTGCATCTAAATATTGTGGCTAACCATCAAATATTTATATCCTTCTAGTCTCTCTGACTGCAAACAGGCCAGTATCATGAACTGTAAATTAAATCAACGAACCCCTCTAATTTTATTATTGGGAAAATAACCTTCACGAGTTTAAGAAACTCAACTCTTACTCTGGAACCACCCGAACATAATCAATTAAGTTTTAAATTTTTTTTGATAGGTAAAAACTGGGGAAACAAACAAAAGATTGAGCAAAGTGCAGTTCAGCCAATACAAATACTAAGCATAACACACAAAATCTTTAGCCAATTATTTGATGAAGATCCAAGGAAAACTTTGTTTCACAATCTAGATAACAGCATCATCGTTAACCTTCCAGGGAAAAGTATTGAATTCTAAGATCAATTAACATATGCCAATAAATCCATGCTCCCTAAGGAGGCTTGATTAAGAATGCTAAAAACAACCAATTTGTCATGAGATAAACATATTATCCTTTTCCCAGAACTCAGTGTTCTTATATGCTAGAAGCATTCTGCTGTAAGGTTTCTATAAATTGATAGTGAGCAATCATATTATATCAATCCAAATACAAACTAAAACACTGAGATTATGAAATAGTGGATTGAGTTAGCAGTGAAATTTATTGTCAGTTAAATGCATTATTGAAATGCCCTGGAGTTTGCTATCTTCTTCAGTTTTCCTTACCCCAAAAAAAATGCCCCCGGATCCATGAAAAGGCCGACTTTGGAAACTATGATAAACCCTATGCCTTTTCTTGTGATATCGATATGACACTCTGTCTGGTTTTATTTTAGAAGAAAGGTCCCTTTACTCTTGTGATTCAACTTACGAAGAATTTCAACAAGAACGCCACATTAAATAACATATTCCAACCGAAGGAAGATAGGTTCTTAAGCATTATAGGATGAGAAACACTTCCTCTCTGTTTAAGGTACTTACATTGGGCCCAATAAAGTTGATTCCATGTTCTCTGCACATTTCAACGAATACTGCATTCTCAGCAAGGAAGCCATACCCAGGATGGAGCATTGTACATTTTCGGCTGATTGCAGCAGATAAAACATTTGGAATCACCAGGTACCTGTAAGACAGATCAGCATGCATGTTACACCGCTATCACCCGTACCAAGAAACAAAGAAGGAAACACAGGTATTCAGACGGATATTGATGGAAAATATGCATTTATCAGAAGAAAAAAAAAAAAAAAGAATCAACTTCAAACTTCATTTTAATGACATAATTCTGTCAAAAAATAAATCAGCCCTTACGATTGGTTGCTCGGCGCTTCGCCTATGCAAACTGATTCATCAGCCAATTTGACATGAAGCGCATCCTTGTCTATGGTTGAGTACACGGCCACACAGGGTATTCCCATCTCATGCGCAGTTCTAATGATCCGAACAGCAATCTCTCCTCTATTTGCCACCAGGATTTTGTCAGCACGACATGTAGCATACAGAGCTCCTCCACGCTTTTTAGATTTGTAACTACTAACTTGTACACTCCGAGCACTTTGCCTGGGAAAATTCACTCTATTCCCTACCATGAAGCTGCATTGGGAGCTTCTGATTCCTCCACTTCTCCCCACGAATAAACCCTTCCATTGGATTAAGAAACCCCACAAAAAAAGTAAGTTTTAATATAAGGATTAATCGGCGACCATTTCAAGTTCATCTGAGCAAAACCCAACACTTAGAACCAGCAATTGCATTACAAAGAAAAACCAATATAAGCTGGAGAAGGACTTACAGGAGGCGAGGTGACAGATTTGCACATATGCATCGTGGCATCCATTTTCAGAACAAAAGGAAACACGAATGCCTAGAAATAAGGAAACCCATTTGAATCAAACATAGATAAAAATCAATCTTAGCATCATAATCCAACATTATGAGAAATTACCTCTAGAATGCGATAATAATGGAGGATTTTGATCCAAATTAGCAGGCGTTTCTGAGAAAGGTAGAGAAAGTGTTTTGGTCAGGAAATATAGAGAACGGGTGAAGAAGTCGAGATTTGAAGAAGTTTGTAGGGATTACAGAGGAGGTATCGATGAAAACTAGGGAAGTTGGCACTTGGCAGGTTGGAAGCTCCGCCTAACTGTGCGTGTGGGCACCTGGCTTCAATGTACGCTGCAATGAGTAAATCTTCAAACAGGACGTGGTGCTCTTTAGCGTTTTACACCATCCAATAAAAGCGTGACACGTTAATAATCTATTATCGGCTCTGCATATATGTTATAAATTCATCACTTTTCCTTCCGTCCGTTTCTCTCTCTTCCCTCTCTCTCTCAAGCCATAGTCGTAAGTCTGTTTCTCTCATTTCTCTCACCGACGACTAACAATTTTCTTGCTCCTCTACTTCTGTCGCCCGAGTCTTCTTCCTAAACTCTATCTTCCATCGCCTCACAAGGTAACACTACTCCCCTTTCATTTCTTCCTCTTGTAAAGTATCTTCTGCTTCCCTTAGTTTTCCCCTGTGAATATGTTCCTTTTTCCCGAACTTTCGCTGTTATGTTTTGATTTCCTTGGTTGTGGGTATTAGCTAATATCGAATTTCGGTCGCACAGGCCAAGTGACTCCCATCAATTTGTTTGGCTACTTCGTAGCGTTCCTGGGTTTTGTGTATTACAATCACTCCAAGTTGGCAGAAGAAGGCGAAGCAGGCCATCAACGAGGAGGCGGGGAGGTTGTAGAAGGATATAGAAGGTGAAGGGACAGGCAAGAAGAGCGAAACGCAAGATTGATTCGTTTGCTAATTCCTTGGTTTTCAAGGGAAATGAGAAATTATACAGTTGAAGGATAAATATTATTTGCTTACCAACCATAGTAAAGATTAGACTAAAATATGGTACGGTTGCAAAATCTTAATATTTTAAAGGTTTAGGAAAAAATTGTAAACAAAGTGAGAGTTTTGATGATACAAAGGTAACTTTTTAGTCATTATATTGCATAATAAATAATAATAAAGAGGGTAGACTCGATTGTTTTAAGAGATGAGATGAGATAAAAATCTTTTGAGAAAAAAATCAATTGCGAAGGAAAAAAAGTATAACATTCATGTGTACCGTCAAGTGTTTTAAGATTGTTTCATTAAAACCTTAGCGAAAGAAAAAAGAATACAATCAGTACAAGTCTTCAAAACATTTACTCCCCCTAAAAAGTGCATGATAATAGGTTTTCAAATTTTCACATTCTAATGTTCTGCACAATCTTCTTAAATATTACAGTTGGTAATGTTTTAGTAAATAAATCTGTCATATTATCACTTGACCGTATCTGCTTGACATTAATTTCACATTTCTCCTAAGAGTTGAGATTAAAGTTAAAAGTTGAATAAAATATTATTAAAATAGATTGTTTTAATATTATTTTTGTATTGGGATTGGGAAAATTTGAATTTTTTATTTTATTTTGTATGGAAATTTGAAAAGTTGTAATAATTAAGTAAAATGAGATGAGATGTTTTGTGAAAGTGAACAAGGCAGGTTTGGGGCATGGGATGAGTCATACAATTCTCATATAATATCATTTTATCTCATTTCATCTTATTCTTAAACATTATTCAAATGCAAAATTTTCAAATTAGTCATTATAACTTTTTCAGATCGATCATTACAACTTTTTTAAACTTTCAAATAAAAAATAAACAACGGTTCCAACATTTTCAAATCCCTAAATAAAAATAATATTATAAAACTATATTTTTATAATATTTTAACTTTATAATATTTTTTATCTAACTTTTTCTCTCTCCTTTTCCAAAATTCAAAAAATATTCAACTCAAATTATTTCACTACTATTTACAAACTATTTTACTAATATTTACAAAATTTCCATCTCATCTCACTTCTCAAACCTGCCCTAACCCATTTGATCAATTTTGAAAAAAAAAAATCAATTTCCATCAATTTAATCACTATTCACTAAAATATTTTTTTAAGCATGAGTTGCCCATAACTTAAATCATATATATAATAAGAATTTATGGTGTAAAATATTTAATTAAATAAGATAAAATAACTTGAACTCAAAATTTTTATGTAATATCACGTGAAATAATTAATTATCCCACAAGTTTGGAAGTCATTAATTATCCCACAAGTTTGGCAAAGTGTGTGTACTTGAATCTGCAGTTAATGTTGATGTTGTACAATGTCATGTACCGGATGATGTTTGATGCCAAGTTTGAGTCACAAGAGGACCCTTTGTTCATTGAGGCAACCCGGTTTAACTCTGAAAGAGTCGGTTAGCTAGTATAATTATGGAGATTTTATTCCTTTGCTTAGACCATTTTTGGGGGGATACTTGAACAGGTGCAGAGATTTGCAGAGTAGAAGGCTGGCATTTTTCAACAACTATTTTGTCGAGAAAGGAAGGTAATCTCATTTTGTTCCCTGGTTTTGTTCTTTTATACCAATTACAGCTAAGTTCAATATTGTAACAGATTATCATAACTCAACAGTATTTTCCATTGCTAAAATTTTTCTTTGTTCTTATGTGTTCATAGAAAAATTATGGCTGCCAATGGAGAGAAGCATAAAATAAGCTGTGCCATCGATCAAATCATAGATGCTCAGATGAGAGGAGAAATCAGTGAAGAAAATGTGTTACATAGTGGAGAACATCAATGTTGCAGCAATAGAAACAACATTGTGGTCCATGGAGTGGGCCATAGTTGAGCTGGTAAACAATCCAACCGTTCAACGCAAGATCCGGGATGAAATCTCGACCATCTTAAACGGCCAGGTTGTGACAGAATCTAACCTTCACGAACTACCATATCTCCATGCCACAGTAAAAGAGACACTAAGGTTGCACACCCCAATTCCTTTGTTGGTACCCCATATGAATCTTGAAGAAGCGAAGCTAGGGGGTTATACCATTCCTAAAGAGTCCAAGGTGGTGGTCAATGCCTGGTGGCTGGCAAACAACCCTGCATGGTGGAAAAATCCTGAGGAATTCCGGCCCGAAAGGTTCTTAGAAGAAGAATGTGGCACAGAAGCTGTGGCTGGCGGAAAAGTCAATTTCCGATACTTGCCATTCGGAATGGGTACGAGGAGTTGCCCAGGTATCATACTTGCATTGCCAATTTTAGGCCTTATCATTGCTAAATTGGTGTGTAGTTTTGAGATGAGGGCAGAGCACGGAATAGAGAAGATAAATGTGAGTGAAAAAGGGGGACAGTTCAGCTTGCACATTGCAAACCATTCCACAGTCAACTTCGATCCAGTGACGGCATGAGATGAACAGCCAAAGATTCAAAGGCTAGGGCAGTGCTGTTTCCGTTGTTGTTTTGATTGCTTTCACGACATTATTGTCATTCATTCCCAGTCCTCTGTTAGTAAACAAGGGCATGCACTCCAGAGATGAAAGGACGAGGAACACATGATACACACATGTAAATCTCACTTTAATTGAAATAAAGAGTAACATTAGTTTCCAAGATAACCTGCAGCGCGCTTCGGTTAGTTCTGTTTTACTCAGTTCGCATTCAACTTTTAAGGAAATGTTTGTAATTAATTAATTACTTGGGTATTCTACACATTTCTCATGCTCTAAGTGCCAAATAGAACCTAAAAGTAAAATGTTTCATCAAACCCTATGTTCTTCAAAATTCCAACAGATGATTAAGGAAGCATACATTGTGCTCAAAACAAGCATTATAAATGACCCTGGGAAGGAAAAAGAAAAACCGGATAGACAAAGTTACCTAATGACAGAAAAAGATAAGATGTGAAAACTGTTGATAAACTTGATATTATTTAATACAATGTGGATAGAAAATTGATTGAAAAAAGAAGAAAAACAACTATAAAAGAGCTTGTTACAAGGAACTCAATTCAATTAAAAACAAATAGGAAAGAGAGAGGGAAGAAAAACCAAAGTCTACTAGCTGCCCAGCCTGCCCTAGCAGGATACCCCACATGCTGATCTGGCATTTGCTAAGGTCAACGCATCTTCATCCCCAGTGGTGCATGTACTAAAACAGCACATAATGGCCTGCAGGAAGATAAGTTACAGATACAGGGAATTGGCAAACATTATACCTCGGCGAAGGCTTTCACTAGCAGCTGCAAATTTGTTTTCTAAATCAACTTCTCCTACAGCATTAGCAGCAGCACGCAACTGAAAACAGGAGAGGCAATCACAAGTACAGAGCATTATATCAGGAACATACAATTCCAGTATCAAATCATTTAGACACAAACAAGAAACTGTTGGGGAAATATGGCCAAGCACGCATGTGTGTGCAAGCGCCTGTTTAAAGAAACTGAAATTCACAATTTATGCAAGATCTAAATAGCACTAGTTTCATACTACATGTTGACCAAACGGTTTCAAGAGAGTCACCCAGCTAGCTAAAAAATATTACAACCCGAACCACTGTCATTTGGGCAAACCCATGGGAGGTCAAAATGGGACAACACACTAGCTATTGCTTATAAATGTGAGAAACAAGTGCAAAAAGTTCACCTAAGAAAAGAGTTCACCAAACAAATAAAATGATGGGATTTTCATTCCCTTCATTTTGAAACTCTCATAAACTTATATCCTCTTTCATGCTCCACAACTTGTGCTTATCAGACAATTCCATTTAATTTTGTGCTTGATTTTCAGTTTTACACATCCTCCATCCCTTATATGCTATTTGTCTCTGGTAAACCTTGCTAGTTATCATATTTTTCTTTCTTATTTGCACGTACTAATATTCTTATACCAAATGTTACATCACTGACTGATGCAAGATCAAACTCAACACCAACACCAAAAATGAAAGAATGACATCATACTGATTGATCAATTTACCTGATTCAAAAACTCATCAAGCCTTCTAGCACTTCTAATAATACTACCCTCAAAAACATCTGTCATCTCGATAACCTCCGCAAAATTTGCTCCCTAAAGAAGAATAGATGCATAATGGCTCAGTAACAAACTAGCAACCAGTGGAAGAGAAGCGAAAGCAGAGGGATAAGATATACAATGTTTTTTTTTTCTTTTTTTCTTTTTTGTTGGGGGGGGGGGGGGGGGTTGATTAAAAGCAACATTTTTTTATTGGCATTGGGTGTCCGAGAACAAAGTCCCGACTAATCCCATGGGTGCAGAGGCCCCGGTAAGGAGTTTCTTGCAAGTGCACCTCGGGTAATTCAAAGGAAAATTCCCCCCCTCCTAGTAAAACATATTCTACAAGTCTTGACACACCCTTAACAATATATACAATCACCCCTAGAATTTTAAATTTGCACACGATTTTGAGTAATAGAATTTATTCTACAACTCTAGCATACCCACATGTTTTTCAGGAATAAGAGGCTAGAGGTGTTGTTCCAATGTAATAGACAAATTCTATAATTCTAGAGTACCCACATGAAACACTTGATAGATGCAAGACCTACATCCTTTTGAAATAAATGACAAAAAGGTTCAAATGTTATGACAGTTATGATAGTAACATAACCTGTGCCATGTTTATTTTTAGCCTAGTTAGGTTAACTTTCATGATTAAGCTATGAAGTTTATCTTGAAAAAGGAAAAAGTTTCCAAGGTGAGTCCCTAATATTTCCTACAAAGGTTAAATTTGTTTTTAGGACGGTTTTTATGTTTAGGCACTCTTGAAAATTGCAAAGCCAACGAGGCACTTATTAGTAGATCTACAAATAGATTCTACATATTAGCAATAAAGATCTTACAGGTTTGGGATGTTTAATATTCAAGTTAGTAGTTACCTTGAAATGAGTCTAGTTTATTTTACTTTTGATCATTTCATACCTGCTAGTATGTCAACAAGAACCCTTTTTTTTATAGGTGCTATTATGTCAACAAGAACCTACTTGGTTGTTTGACCACAACGTTTTGTTAGAACTAATAACATACATATATATGAACATCGAACAGCAACTCTAGCAATGCGAATATAGACTGACCTTTGACCAGCAATAAATTACATCCATCAAGTACGGCCTTACAGTTGATTCCACGTACTCATCCACATTTATCTCCAATTTGCATTCATATTGAATCTACAACATAGACGAGTATATATAAATATTCAATTGCCAAATTAAATTCAAGAACAAGAAAAAAAATAGCCAAATGATTAAACACCTCCGCTATTCTTCTTGCACTTTCTTGAAGTTGTTGTAAGGGTCTGGCTAGCTCAGTTCGCAGTTGTATCTGCTCACTAGATTTGTCTCCTGGTATAAAGCAACTTGCAAGAGCCGCAATTTGGTGATGATCAAGATCATTGAACGTACCTGATCAAGAAAGAAACACTCAGAATTCATGATCGTATCAAGGCTACATAATAATCTTCATTATATGGGCAGCAATGGAAAGTGTGGATGAAGAAAGGCGTTTAGAACTTGAACCAACAATTTATTGAAGTTTCAACTTTTAAAAATATAGTGTTTATGCTTTACATGCAACTTTTACTACCTTTAAGTTGTTGTATGTGAAAAACATATCTTCCTCGGGCTGTTGACCAACAAAAAGTTTTCCTTTGGGACCAACAAGGCATACGCTGCACTAGGGTAGAAGCCATTTGCCCTATAGGCATCCTCACTCCCCCAGCTTCCTCCTTTCCCTCGCCTCTCTTCCCAAAAATCATCAACCCGTAACCCTCCCCCAACCCCGCCCTTTGTCTCCCTCCTACCCCAACCCAATCTGAAAATCACTGTCCCCTACACCCTAATCCTCCCTTATACTGCACCATGATAAAAATCTAAAGTGCAGTCAAGCATGAAATTTACGGCTATGAGAGAGCTCTGCTATTGCTGTGTTCAAGTGCTGCTAAGAGTGTTTGCTCAGTTTTCCTCCCTAGTTGCTTTTGTGTGAACTGTGCTACTGGGGTTTTTTATGAACTGAAGCTGTAGTTGTATCTGTTCTTGGGTTCGATCCCCTAGTTGTTTCAAACTGGGTTGCCGCTGTGTGTTGGTTTCCTAGTAGTTTTTTTTTTTGGATAAGTAAATAAGAATTTTATTAAAAATAGGCAAAGTCAAGTACACGAAACATATACAAGAGCCACACCTATGCATGACTATCTAAAGATACAAGAAAATCATGTACATTCATGCCATTGAAGTCTATTACAATCAACCAATCGAGTAAATATGAAGAAAAATAGTTCTAATATTGTCCATTGTCCATTTTTTCCAACACCCCATCCCAAATAGACTGCGACTTAAAGGAGGCAGGCAATAGAAGACCAAGATACTTCATTAGCAAGGTGGAGACTTTGCACCCCAAAATATTGGCCAAACTCAAAACACTTGGAACATTTCCAACCGGAACTAATTCCAACTTGGCGAGATTCACATTCAAACTCAATGCTACTTCAAAGCAAAGTAAAAGAACCAAAGCTTGAATGTGAATATGACTAGCCGCACAAAAGACGAGTATCATCTGCAAATAAAAGGTGATTCATCTCAAGTGTGCCGATTCTTGCATACCCTACAACAAAGCCAAATAGAAATCCACCTTCCACAAGACCTACAATCATTTTACTAAAAGCTTCCATTATGAAAACAAAGAGTAACGGAGATAGGGGATCACCTTGCCTCAAACCCTTCGAACTTCTGAAGAAACCCATTGGGGTACCATCAAAGTTTTTAATACCGTTTTGGTGACCATTTCGGTTAAGACATTGGAACGAAATATTTCAATACCAGTATGTTTCGGTGTACCGTTTCATGATTAATTATATATTATATATAAATATTTATATGTATATATAAACTATCAACTAATAAAATAAATACATATATATATGTAAGTGTGTATCATGTATATGTGTATATATATAGAAGAATTGAATATTTATAAAATGAATATATGTTGAAAAAAATCACAAACTTGAATTAAGACACAAAAATAAAGAAAAAATAAAAGAATAGATAAATTACTAAAAATAATGATATTTTAAAAAAAATAGAGAATGCGGGGACATATTTAAAATTATAAAAAAAAATTAAAACTATATAAATATATTTATATTTTAGAATTAATTAAATACTATTTGGATTTAAAATTTACAAAAATGTCATCTAAATATAAGAAAATTACAAAAAGAGCCCGAAACGGAATGGGGACCGAAACGCTCAATTCCCACTGAAATGGCTGAATTTTGACCGGAATGGCCAAAACCGGACCAGAATGACTGGAATTTGAAGCGAAACGAAATGAGGTGGTAGGGTGTACCGGACACTACGCCAAAACGGCAAATTTCGGCCGGAACGGAACGGAATTCAAAACCTTGGGTACCATTCAGCAAAGTAGAGAAACATATGGTGGAAATGCAAAATTTGATCCAAGAGCATCATCTCGCTCCAAGTCCACACCTCTCAAGCATGTGTAACAAAAAAATCCAATTTACTCAGATCATATGCCTTCTCCATGTCAAGTTGGCATAATAACCCGGGTTCACCCGACTTGATGCGACTCTCCAAACATTCATTGGCAATGAGAACCGAGTCAAGAATTTGCCGACCTTATTTGCATGCAATACCGTACTCAATCTATTGGCCAATAGCTGATTTTGTATATTCAAAGCTAATAGAACGAAAAGTCCTTAATCTCCACCAACCCTGGCTTCTTTGGGATAAGAGCAATAAAAGTAGTAGCATTTAGGCTTTTTAAAAAAAATACCACGTTCATGAAACTCATGGAAGAAGTTCATGATGTCATCTTCAACTACCTCCTAACAAATCTCCACCTCCATGAATGGCCTCTCTAGCCAACTTGCTTCTTGTTGATCGATCAACTCAAAAACAAGGTCATCTAGACATTGTCTCCAAGAAAATTTTCCGAAAGTAGTTGTGCATGGTAGTTGGTAATATGATTCGTGATCTCAAATGGATTTGCTGTAGTCCTCCAATCGATTCGATGTAATCCCAACCGATGTTGGCACCTTGGTTATATTCAAGCCTAGAGTCTCTGAACACAATAATGAGGGGGAGTTCCAGCTAGCGATGGACACGACTAAGGAAGTAGCAAAAGGTAGGGGATATTGGTGCAAATACTAGTATCAGAGGAGATTCAATTGTGTCGGACTCCCACGTATTGGTTATCAAGATTAGTTCTAGGTTTAGCTTGCTGCCATCGAAGATGGGCAGTCCAATTCAACCATGAAGAGCCATTCAGCCAATAAAAGGGAAAGGGAATTAAAGCTACCTGTTCAGTAAATTATAAAGGAAGTGCGAGTTGTGCTAGGAATAAGGGTAGGGCAAAATCGGTGGTTTTAAGAAGCTCAAAATAGTCTTGTAGAATGTAAGGGGGTTGAACGAGTTAGAAGCGCACCAAAGTACGAAACCAACTTCATAGCTGGAAAGTGGATGTTGTATGTTTACTAGAGACAAAACTGGAATTCATCTCCCTTAACATCATACGGAGTTTGTGGAATTGTTTTCATGTGGGGTGATCGTATCTGCCGTCCAAGGAAGCTTCGGGAGGCATCTTGGTAATGTGGGATAAAAGGATGATGGAAAAGACAAATGAGTGTGGGGTTTTTTTGTTAAACCACGTAATTAGGCTAGCCCAAGTACACAGGAAGTATACAAGAGGAAAACGCCTAATTACAAACTGAAGCCGAAAAACAGCACAAAAGTCATTTAGACTAGCCCCATCCATTACAATAATTGAAAATCAAAGCAACAAAATATGATAAAAGAAGTCTTTAATCCCTTCCACCGAGCGTTCTCTATTGTCAAAACAACGCCCATTCCTCTCATTCCAAATACACCCACATAAGACAAAGAGGTACCATCTTCCAAACAACCGCCATTTGACGATTGCCTTGAATCCCATTCCAACAGGTCAAAAGAGTCACCACCCTCTTAGGCATCACCCAAGCAATGCCAAGCTTAGCAAAAACCTCATTCCACAAAGCCTTCAACACATCACAATGGAAAAGAAGGTGATCCGCCGATTCACCACCCCTTTTGCACATGAAACACCAGTCCATTACAATGATACCTTGCTTTCTCAATTTATCGATAGTAAGAATTTCCCCATGAGAAGCCAACCAACCGAAGAAAGCCACCTTGAGAGGCACTTTGCATCTCCAAATATTTTTCCAAGGAAAAAATCAGTAGAAGAATGAGACGCCAATACCTTATACAAAGATCTAACCATGAATCTCTTATGACCAAGCTGTTTCCAAAGTAATCTATCATCCCCTCCAGACTTTATTTTGAAAGCACAAAGCAAACTGTAAAAATCAGTAATGTCCCCCACCTCCCAATCCTGGACATCCCTAATAAAGATAACTGACCATTGAATAAGACCAGTAGCATTGTCCACATAATCCACCACGAAGCATCTTTATTCGAGTCAATTCTAAAAGGAGAAGGGAAAGCAATCTTCAAAGCCTCATCTCCATACAGTAAGTCATGCCAAAATCTGATCCGGTTACCCCTACCCACCTCGAATCTGAAATTTCTGGAGAGATCCCCCCATCCATTACAAATGAATTTCCACACTCCCACACCGTATGCTCCTCTAACTTCGTTTGAACACCACCTCCCCCATAGGCTCCCAAATTTGGCATCAATAACAAGCCTCCAAAGAGCATCCCCTTCTAAATGGTACAGCCACAACCATTTCCCTAAGAGTGCCTTGTTGAAAGTTGTCAGCTTTCTAATCCCCAAACCTCCCAAAGAAAGAGGAGTGCAAGTATTGTCCCACTTAAGCAAGTGGAATTTCTTCTCATCCTCCAATCCACCCTACAATAAAGTATGAAAGATCCTTTCCATTTTATTAGCCACTCCTACAGGCAAAGGTAATAAAGAAAGGAAGTAGGCTGGGATATTAGATAGAGTACTCTTGATTAAAGTGATTCTTCCCCTTTGGACAAATAGATCCTTTTCCCACCAGCCAATCTACACTCTTTTCTTTAACCCCATCCCAAATTGCCTTTAGATTTAAAGGGAGCCCCCAAAGGAGGCCAAGATGCTTCATAGGCAAACTGGAAACCTTTCAACCCAAAATATCTGCCAAATCTCCTAAATTATTGACCAATCCTACGGAGACAATTTCAGACTTTGACAAGTTAACCTTTAGGCCAGAAACAGCTTCAAAGCATAACAAAAGAGCCCGTAATGAACAGATTTGATCAGAATTTGGCTCACAAAGGATTAAAGTGTCATCCGTAAAGAGTAAGTGAGAAACATTAATGCAGCCAAGTGAAGAACTGCCCACTGAGAAGCCCAATACTAATACCGAGAGAAGAGGCATGTGGGATGAATCGGTTGGTCTTTGTAGCTTATACAATGGCTACTTCTTTCAAGAATGTGGAAGATAGTTAAGATAGTTATCAATGGTCCTTCGCCGGTGTTTATGGTCCCAATACTAATACCGAAAGAAGAGGCATGTGGGATGAATTGGTTGGTCTTTGTAGCTTATGGGGCCTTCCTTGGTGTATTGGGGGAGATTTTAATGTCACTCACTTTCCAAGCAAATGATTAGGAGGTCCAAGCTCTAGCTCAGCAATGATGGATTTTTCTGACTTTATTTATGAGCAAGATCTTTAGGACATTACGCTAGTGGGTGGCACTCACATGGTCCAGTAATAGAGAACATCCAGCTTGGTCAAGACTTGATAGATTCCTCATTTCGCCCAATTGGGAAGCACATTTCCGAATCTAATCCAAAAGCAGCTTCCAAGGTTATGTTTAGATCACTTCCCCATTCTCATTGATTGTGGAGGCATCCAAGGAGGTAAAAGATATTTTAAGTTTGAGAACATCTGGCTGAAATCAGAGGGCTTCATTGAGCGAGTTAGACAATGCTGGTCTTCCTATCTCATACAGGGCAACCCAAGTTATGTGTTGGCTAGTAAGCTAAAGGCTCTCAAGGAAGACTTGGAAGAAGTGGAATGAGAGAACTTTTGGGAATGTGGAACGCCGAAAAAAAGCCCCTATTCAATGCATTGCAGGGTTTGGAGGAGAGGGGGCTTTCAGAAGAAGAAAAGGCTCACAAAAAACAAGTCACCTTGGGATATTGAAAGGATGGCTTTAAAGGAAGAGATTTTGTGAAGACAAAAATCAAGGGCTTTATGGTTAAAAAAATGGGATAAATGCACCAAGTTCTTCCATCGCATGGCTAATTCGCAGAGAAGTTGTTGCTGTGATCATTGTTACATATCTGATCCTGCTACAAACTTAATGGTTAAACTGCCGTGGTCACTGTTGTGCTGCAGGGGTAATTATGTTTCCAATTCTATTATTGAGTTTTTTACTCAAAAAAATAAAATAAAAATAAAAAAATAAAATAAAAAATCTATTATTGAGTTTTTGCTCCCTAGTTTTTTGCCCTCTTCTTGAAAAAGGTATCCGAGGCTATTTTCACTGACTAATCCCTTGTGTGCATGCAGTCCACTCCCCCCCCCCCCCCCAAGCGCCTAGCGGGGATTCCAACTATACCAGGCAATTACCAGGTTGCTGTTGTATTTAGCTTGCTCTCTGATTGCTGCTGCATCTGATGAGTTTTAGCCGTTCTATCTGACAAAACATGATGGCTGTGCTACTGGGATTTCTTTTTAAATGTAGAATGTCTATTGAGTTGTTTAGCTCCTTTCTGGCTGCTATCATACCTGCAGCAACATTGGGTGTTTCTAGCTGTAGAGAGGGATGTTTCAATTGTGTGTTTTATGTTGGAAAATATTATCAAGATTTTCTTTTTGGTCTCCACCAAACACCTAAAGTAAGTTATTTCCTCCCAAAATATTTTTGAAAAAAAAAAGTTATCTTATTTTCCTCATTTAACGACAAAACAAACACAGCCTTAAAACTTCAGGCTGGGCAAGAAAGACAGAGTCAAAGACAAGTGTACTTTTTCCTTCTTATGAGTCCCCAGTTCGGTAAAATCAGTCTTGATCTTATAGCATGTGCTAACTTCAGTTTGGCCTGCCCAGTCCAACCTAACCTCACTAGTATTGAGCATGAAGTAATAGAAGATTTTAAGGACCACAAAAAGAACAGTGCATGTACCATTAAACATCAGTTCAGTGACAAGGAGCTCATCGCCTGTGTCTATCAAGCAGGCTGCCCGTCCCTTCAACTGGACAACACCATCAGCATCAATATGACCGAGCCTTTTCAAGACCCGTGAACGGTTCTTAAGTTCGTCACGGAATTTTTGAAGCTGTGAAATTGATGAGAGACAAAAACAATAGATGATAAGAGCTGATTGGCCAAATGGGAAGATTAGAAGACATCTTTGAACATTAATGACTATCAATAAGCAAGGCTGCATGATTTTCCTTACTCTTTTGTAACTTGAGCATATTCTCCACATGCTAAGGGAAAATATTTCAAAGAAGCATCAAAGAAACACAATACCTGCGAATCACGCATTTTCGACTTAAGTTGTTGAATTTCATGGTTCACTTCTGCTTTCCTCAGGAAACTTCTCATCTGTTGCACATCTTGGGACTATATTTGCACAATGAAATGGTTAAACAAAGTCCTTATGGAAAAGAAAAATAAAAGGCAGCATGCTGCCTTCAAAAGCTTGATGGAACAATAGAATAGTGGAGTTATTTAGAAAAATAGGATGAACCTTCTGCAGTGGATGTGCATATATCTTCTGTTCGAGTTCCTCAATTTGGTTCACTAACTCCACAATTTCCGGATCTTTAATGCCCATGTCCTGCATGTCAAAATTACAATTTGGAAATAGCAGAACACATCTAGTTACATTACATTGTCCCAGATTCCATCGAAATAAAATTACAGCGAAATTGGAAAGGGCCGAGAATGAGCAAACATGGAGAAAATCTATTAAATACTAGCTACGCAAATGATCTAAAAAAACATAGCATTTGAGAGGTACCAATTCAACTATAAACTAATAAAAAAAATCGACTATGAAACAACTAGAAATTGTGAACCTACTTATCAAAAAATATTTTTAAGTAATAAGAAATTTTATTAATAAGCATAGTCCAGGTACACTGGAAGTATACATGTGAATTTATCAAAAAATATCGACTATGAAACAACTAGAAATTCTGTTATGCCCGTGTAATTAAGATGTGACTCCAAATGGAGCTAATAAGAACAAATTTAGATGCAGATAGATTAAGAAAAATCAGATTTTTGCCTAAAATAGTACCAAAAAATCATGTAGCAACAAAAAATTTTTGATTAAATGCTATTTTAATTTCTGAGTTGAGGGTAATTCGCTCTCAATACCCATCACTAGTTATCGTACCACCTCAAGGTCATGAACATAGGAACCATGGTAACAAAGTGATACATGACATCCTAGAGCCCATATGTACCAAAACAATTACACACACCATTTAATAGTTACCTCCACAGGATTAAGCTTAGGAAGGCCTTGAGGAAACCGTGTTTTCAGCTCCTGTATGGCAAGCAATATACTTTGCCTTGCTTCCAAGGGCCGGAGATCAGAAGGAATGGATACCATCAGTTTGCTTAGAGCAGAAATTAAGGGCAATTGAACAGGTACCTACAGTTAATAGAAATAGATATTAAAATCCCAAACAATCATTTCATAGAGTTGCACAAATAACTACACTGAACCACAACTAGAATTATTGATACCACTGCTGCACATCTCAACTCACCACATGCATTTCACCCTTTTCTCCAGGATGAGGTGGGCATGGTTTTGGCCGTGACCCATTCTCACTTGAACCTGGTGAGCAATGAAGTAAAGTATCTACTATATATCCAACCCCACGCGATGGCAATGCACCTACCCCAGCGGAGGGCTTTTTTATAACATTAACCACAACCCCCCAACCCCAATCTGTTCCACCTTCCCTTATCTTGACCTGAAATCAGAAAAGCGCTTCCAAGCGAATACAAAAGCTTAAATGTACCATGGACTATTATAACATCAGCCTAAGACAGTGCATGCACTAAAAAACAGAAAGAACTAAACAAGAGAAGATAATTACAAGAAAAGATACACAGAAAAAAAAAATGACAATTAAATTATTTATTAACTTACATACTGACAAAAAAAGTACCTAAAAAAAAAAAAAGTAACAAAATCAAAATTTGTCTTATAAAGCAGTTCTGTTCAGGAAACACTGCTAGGATTGGTCAAGTAACCCAAAAAAACCCAGGACATTAAAACTTTTTTGATAAGAAAACAGAAAAGATACTGCCAATATGCCACATTATCACATACCAGCCGACCAGGACGAAGATGGTACAGAACCCTTTCGGGCCTGGTTATTTCAGCCATCAACTTCTTCTCAAGTTGGGCTATATCTAGTTTTAGCTTATGATATTCAGCAACTGCAGCCTACAGAAAAACAAAAAAAAATTATATATATATATAAATATATACAATTGAAACAAACATTAGAAAAAAAAAATTGAAGGATTGAGTGACAAAAGTTACCTCTCCGGAAGCATCAAGCACCACAGCTTCCTGCTCCAACTTCGAAACTTTTTTCCCTATATCAGGTAAGGCCTATGCAGAAGAAAAAAACTGTAATGAACAAACATTATGCAGCAGTAATGATAAAAATGAAATAAAGGTTTTAGCAAAACCTTCTCGTGCTGAAATTGATGGAATGAATTCCTGATTACATGCTCAGCAGTAAACTGGCCTTCGGCACGACTCAATAAATTCAAAATCGAGTAGTAGCTCAGCCTGAAAGTACTAACTAGCGGTGCAGGTTTACCCAAAACCATGTCCTTGAGTGAGTTCATCTCCATCTGTGAAAAATAAGCAGACACCATTGATTTGATGAAACCAAAGACCAAATTGTCTTCTCCCTCATTTTTGAAAATCCAACAAGAGACTATGAAAAGAATCAGAAAACGTCACAAATTGAAAGAGTATGAAATGAGAATTATGAAAGTTTTGGAGGATCTAAAGAATTTGCATGCATATAATCATGTAATACAAGGAGTGAGAACTAGCAACAAAATCACCTGCTCATCAACCATTATAATACAAATACCACGCTCATCTTTGCCACGGCGCCCAGCCCTCCCACTCATCTACAATATCATTGAAAAATATTATACTAGTGTGTAAGCAGTCTCCAGATCCCAAAAAATGAAGTCTTCAATCACCTGTATATATTCGCCAGAACCAATGTAACGATGACTATCACCATCCCACTTCTTGACAGCTGTGAAAACAACAGTTTTTGCCGGCATGTTTAATCCCATGGCAAACTGTCACAAAGGAAGTTATTAAAAAGTTAGTCAATCTGCATTTTAGATATAGACTGAGGCAACTATAAAACTGATTTGGAAACAAAGCAAGCAGGGGGAAGTGGGGTAATAAACGGATGCTTGGAGAAAGTCTTACTGTTTCTGTAGCAAAAAGGGCCTTTACAAGGCCTTCCTGGAAAAGAATCTCCACCAATTCCTTGATAACAGGAAGAAGACCAGAATGATGAACAGCAATACCTCGCTGAAGTAGTGGCAACATCAACTCAATAGCAGGTAAGTTTCTGTCTTCCTCATTCAAGCATAGTATTGCATTACGAAAAACCTCTTCCACAGTATCCTTTTCCTCTTGATTATTAAAATCAAGCTTTGACATGGACATCGCATGTTGTTCACATTCTCTTCTACTGAAGCTGAAGATGATTACTGGTTGGAATTTCCTTTCCATAATCATCTGAAAGTCAGAAAAACAGCAATTCAAGTACCAAACAAGGGTATTCAAGATACATGGCTATGAAATATAAAACCAGCAAGAACATTTGTGACTTTACAGCTTACAATAAGAAGTAAACCTGGAGATCTGCTTGCCTTGCATTAAAATTGCTAGGTCATGAACATAAAGACCCCATTTTGAAACAAACAATGGTGAGTGTTGGCAATCTAGATATGTCAACACAACGGAGTCCTAAACTACAGCAAGGCAATCAGACTTATGAGAGCACCACTTAGAAGCACAAAGAAAATTTACCGATGCTTCTAATCTTCATAACATCATAACAGACAGCAAAGGTGTTGATACTAGATCCTGTACAACCTATAAAAATTTTGTATCCGAAAAGCCCTTCTTAAAGAGGCCCTTTACGAGCATGGGTCAAAAAGGCTACAAACTAAAACATTATACAACCCGACCCCCATTCTAAAATATAGTCAAATTAATTATCAAATAAGTGTTCATATTTTTTTTCTTATTGGCACCAGGTGTCCAAGAATAGCATCCCGACTAATCCCAGGGGTGCACAGCCCTCAGCAAGCAATATCCCACAAGTGCACCTTGGGTAATTCAAGGGGAGAATTCTCCAGTTCGATAGCCCTTATAGATTGCTTGCACCCAAGGGGATTTGAACGTTAGACCTGGGGGAACATAACCCCAAACCCAAGGCCTTTACCACTTGAGCCAACCCCTATGGGTTATAAACAAGTGTTTATATCTAAAAAGCAAATTGCACCTAAACTCTCATTTTCATCAAAAAATTGCACCCAAAGCCTCATTCTCACCAGCGTTCCTTCCATTTGTCCCGTTAACACTTCATGCTCGAATCAAAAGGGGAACGATATGAAAGAATAAACAAAGAATGGATCACAACATCAAAATTTGGACCACCTGGTCCGAAAGGATAAACACAAACAAATTTAGCACTTGAAACTGTAAGGCTGACCTTCACAATTTTGTATATGTCAGAACCACCAGAAGCATTCCCACCTCTTGCAATCCTCCCACCTGCTTTGCCATTAGAGCCCTTGTTAACATCAAGTTTCTGTTTTGAGAAAGTATCCTGCAGCTTCACAAAATTGTCCTCCCTGAACTGCTCATTCTCATCGACCACAAGATACAAACCATTTCCACCCATGGGAAAAACATAATGCTGTAGAGGAGTCGGTCGGAAATCAGTGTACACAACATGACATGGCTGTTTGTGCACAAAACAGATCCACTCAGCAAACTCAGTGGCATTCGACATTGTTGCCGACAGAAATACCATTTTAATAGCAGGCGGCAAAAATATAATACTCTCTTCCCAAACAACCCCTCTTTCACGATCCTTCATATAATGGATTTCATCAAATATGACCCATGCGACTTCCTTTAAAACCTCTGATCCCCTATAAAGCATTCCCCTAAGAATCTCAGTTGTCATGACCAAACAACTAGCATTAGGTGACAGAGTAACATCACCTGTCATCAACCCCACATCTTTAAACTCCTGACTAAGCTCCCTGTATTTCTGATTGCTCAAAGCTTTCAATGGTGAAGTATATATAACCCTTTGCTTCTCTCTAAAAGCCATTGCTATCGCATACTCAGCAACTGCAGTTTTACCTGCCGAAGTATGTGCTGACACCAGAACCGACTCATTCCGTTCTAAGCATGCCACAGATACCTGCTGAAATGGGTCAAGCGTAAAAGGATATGTTTTTGCCATCTTGCCATTATATATGGGATTTGAGAGGGTTCCATGACTCGATTCATCCTTGGTCGAATTGTATCCGCTCGGAACCGCAACCTCATGCACACATGTGCGCATCAAATTGCTTTTACTTTGGAGAGAAGTTTGATTAGGTGTCCTTGTAACCTCTGATTCTTTGGGTTCTCTATGTGGATTCACAACAGACTCATGATTTATGGTTTCAGTGACCTCTGAATCTTCAGGTTCTCTCTGTCGTTTCGGAGCAGATCCTTGATTATGGATTTCTGCGACCTTTGATTCTTCAGGTTCAGGTTCAGGTTCTTTTCGTTTCCCTAGTGACGGAGATTCTTCCATAGTGAAAAATCAAACCTACTTCTCTTCACAAACTCACTTCAACCTGTCTTAAGCTCAGTTTAAGTTTTTTGAGCCCTTAAACTAAATATTGAAGCTTTTTATCTGTTACACAAATCACAAAACAATAAATTGGAAAAGGTTCATATTGAATACAAGTGAACTAACGCCTTAGCCCGGATTCCAGAATATTTCCTTCATAAATGAAAGCCTGCATCGACACATACGGGAAAAACTTACTTGAAAGTAATCATACCTTGCTAACATTGAATATGGAAAAGCAACAATTCTTCTCTTCTTTCCTTTTTCCTTCATTTCTTAGTTACCAAACAGTAATATGTCTGAAGTACATAAGAGTTTTTAACAACATAAGAAATGCATATATCGAACAAGCGCATGTATATAATACGTAGAAGAGGAAAAGAGCAAGGGGAAATTAGGGTTTTTCATTGAAGGGAAGCTTTTGCATACCTGCAACGGCCACAATGCACCTGAATGACGAAAATAAATTGCGGGATTATGCAATACAGCAAAATATCCGTCCGTTGGGCTGAGCGGAAAATATATTTGATCGTTGCAATTACTGGGTCCAGGCCCATATATTTTATCGGTGCAATATTTTCCTCCAAACTATTTATAAAAATCAAGACTGGTTTTAGTTACACGAAATCGAACTATTTCATCTTTTCTCATTTTATCTCATATAATTATTATAATTTTTTTAAAATTTCTATATAAAATATAATAAACAATTCAACTTTTTTAAATTTCAAAACAAAACTAATATTAAAAAATATTATTATAACAATAATTTACTCAAATTTCAACAAAATATATCATCTCATTTCATCTGAACTGTATAAACAAACGAGATATAAAAGTCTACATTGTTTTAAGACATGAGTGTGCATCAAGCATATACCATGCCCATGCTTTTAAAAAAGTGTAGGTTAAAATATTTTCATACCCCTATATTAAAAAAGTACGTGCTTAATGAGAGATAACAATTTTATTTAAAAAAAAAATTATATTATCAAATCAGTATGTAAAGCACACATACTAAAGTATTTATATGGTATAATTGATTTAGAATATAAATTTTGAATTTTAAATCTTACAAATTAAATTTTATTATTTAAATGATGTAAATGATATCTTCTACATGCTAATTTGATAATAAAATAACTTTATTTGTTAAGAGTGATGCTAACTACATGGGCCAAAAACCAGAGTCAAAAAGGAATAGGCCAAATTCTTACTGCATCTTTTTGTCACTACTGCAATCAGGTCCCACTTTCTTTTCGAGTAATGCTAGTAACAAGTCTAAAATGTACTAGTCTCGTGTAAGTCTTTTGTAAAAATATAAACCACACAAAAAAAAAATGTGAATTTTTCACACTTTTTCATATTAGGACTTGTATATATCATTATTCTTTTCTTAAATGGGTTGAAAAAACCCAATTTTGAGGAAAATTTTGTCTCAACCAAGCATTACATTTCCGTAGTAAATTCATATCGGTTCATAGGATGTACTTTTAAAAAACACTGCTTATGCTTTATATCCAAAGGACAATTTTCCTCCAAACCAAGTTGGAAGAAACAACCTCTTTAAAAAACTGTCGTAGGTCCTTTAGTTATTTGAGAAACAAATGTTTTTCTCTTTTAAAGAAATGGACAAATGACAATTTAGAAGAGAACTCCATCAACCAAATATGGTGATATGTCCCACCATTACCAGCTTAGTGATCAAACGTGAATGAGTCCAGTACACAACTTAGTTTACTCGACCTCTAAAAAGAGTAATGATACACTTGCAACTCTTTATTATAACTTTACAATCATCTGTTAAATTGAGAGTATTTATATAAAATTATATTACTTTCATAAGTTATTTTATAAAAATATCCCTCATTTAGCATATAGTTGTATAAAAATTGTAAAAGAAATTGTAATTGTATCATTTTTTAGAGAGAAAAGAAAAGGGGGGGCTTAGATTTCAAACTCATCTCCTACCTTACATTGGGCTTACAGTAGAAAAATAAATAAGGACAGTGGACAGTGTTACTCCCACAGCTGGGAGCCTCCCGCTAGAACAATTTAAGCCTTTCTCCTTTTTTTTTTTTTTTTTGCTTTTTTATATGTATTTTTTTAATACTTTTTTCAACATTATTAAAAAAATATTTTCTTAATCATAAAATAAAAATTAAAAATTAAAAATTAAAAAAAAAAAAAAAAAACCCCAGCAGTAACCCCCAGCGGGAGCTACAATCAGGCTCCCAAGCATTTTCCAATAAATAATATGGTAGGATAATAAATATAGTCGACCTAACATATCATCATTTCATCATCTCTTGATCTCAAGAACGGCATCCGAACCAAGTGACCGAGTACCTTCCGTTTCAGGTTTGGTTAAGTCGATAACCACCATATCCAAACTTTTGTGGAGACTTCTCCAAACCAATGTTTTTTAATGTTTTTAGTTCATCATTCATCCAGTGGATAGTTGTGGTTTGGCATGTGCACAAAAACTGCACAAGTACATACATTTCACAACTGGGAATTTTATACCAAGCAAATCTATTCTCTCACCAAACACCACCTAGTAGCTCCTACTGAAATTCATGTATATTAAACAACATCATTGACGGATTGAAGAACTATACACTCGAACTAGGCCTTACAATTACATCCTTCTGGCTTTCTACATGGCACCTGAAGTGGGAGAACTAACAACACTAAATTTGAATGGGCAAAACAATGTAGAATTGATCTCAAGACAGCACATATGGAAGATCTTAGGCACATTCCAAACTGGGTTGTTCACTAGTCTGGAAATACACCTTCATGGAATATTATTCATACCAATAATAGCCATCATTTGGTGCCGTGAGAAAAGCTTCTCTCTCCATTTCTCACCTTCTGCATCACACTTCCAGTAACAGCGCCAAAATACAAGGAAATATCCACTCCAACTACACAAGGATCACTTGTCGGTGGGCCTGCACCTGGAAAATCCAGTTGTGGCATACAATTAATACATGCCATATGGAAACCTATGAACGTGTTACTAGAAAGTGTATTAAGTTCCCAACCCTGAAGAAGAATCGTTAGCAATTAGGACTAAATTAAGCAATTCCACCATCAGAGCTGCTGCAGGCTTGATTCGGAGGAATGCCGCTTCCAAAATCTCCATCCAAGCTCATTTGCTGGACTTCTTGAGGGGACAAGATCCTGATGTAGCGAACACAGTTAACAAATTCCCTGAAATACCGAGAAACAGAAAAGGTAAGAGACAGACTACTATGTTGACAAATTTTATGGTTTCACAAGTCTGGTAAATGTTATCCAACAATTTGTGACAAATTTTAACCACGCTCCAAATCTTCTAGTGGTGGATGTTCCACATCACAAGTGGTTTTCCATGGAAAACACATTCCTTAGATCAATGAACCTTAACACACTTTGTAAGAAAACATTATAGGAGCCAGAAAACTTTGCTTCCCACTCCTCTCAGGTAGAATTCGAAAGTAAAATATGCACCCAATATGTGGCCTATATGGCATTATAAAACCAATTTATTCGCCACTTTCTTTCCAGCAGGAAAGCCTACAAATGTGTGTGTGGTGCATATGCACATAAAAACTATGATCTGCAACCAGAGGACAGAAGGACATACTCCCAAGGGTCATCTCCCAATAAGAGAACATCATTCTCATGATCTACATAGACAAATTTCCAGCCAATTCTCTGTCTATCCTCCAACTGTCCCTCTATGCCAAACATTCGAGCAAGACCCTGTTTAAGTGCACCATAATCTACATAACGGGTGATATCAATGGACCTCCCCACAGCTCCACGTTTGTACACCTTCAAAATAGGATTTGCAAAGTCAAAAACCAAGGTAAGTATGAAAAATCACACAGATAAAATTAGTGCCGGTTGGTGAAAGGTTTTATTTAAAGCACCACCAAACCTTGGTATATGTCCGCATTCGCTGGAACTGTGGTTGTGGGGCCCAAGGACCTCTGTTCATGAAGCTGCTATCATTTATTGTGGAATCAATTGAGTTGAATGTCATTTCTGGAACTCCAAAAGACTGAGAAACCATTGAGGATGAAAGGTCCTGCTGAGCATCTTTAGAGTTTTCATAGTTCACAAGTATGCCTCCTGAAGTGACATCATTATGGAAATCCTTTCCAAACCCATCCATGCCCTTAGATAATAAAGGATCAGGATTCAAGGGTATGCCCAATTGGCCATCAATAGGTTCATAAGGAGCATTACTCCTGGGATCTGCCTGAATTTCCCCATGCTGACTGGTGTCTCTGAACAACAATGATTGTGGATTGAAAGATATCGAGTTGTTATTCTGGTGCAAATGGACATCATTCTGTGAAAGGCAAACTGAAGTCGTCGAAGATGATGTGTCCAAGTAATCTGTCTGGCCAGCTGCAACATTGAGGTATGTTTGTGAAGTGAAAAATCCTTGATTGTGATTCTTAGAGACGCTCAATGAAGGCTTTACATTTGGTTTCTGCTGCAAATCTTTAACAGAGTTAGCATTAGATGACACAGTTTCCAATGCACTTTGACTAATAATTGTGGCAGCAGACTGAGCCATGTCCTCCCCCATTGTTGTACTTTGATGGAGCCTGCCATTCATCACTGGTTGAACCACATTAGAGCAGTTGTTCGTGGAAGGTGAAGTTGAACAAGATGGAACATCATCAGTAATTGCAGACTGCCCTGCTCCAGCAGCTGCTGTCACTAAACTGCTAGCAACCACAGATAGCTGATTGGAAGATGAGGGAAGGCCCACATGCCCCGATATTTCAGGCAGAATGCCAGATTGCTGGTGTTGAAGCTTTGGCTGCTGGGGCGGCTGAGAGAGATGAATATTTGTGGGGCTGTTAGTCTTTATCATCTGATGTCGGATAGTGTTAGATTGAGGAAGTGAGGTTGAGGTTGCTTGAGGGAGCTCCAGCATTTGGGTAGGCATCATAGACCTAGAGAAGCTCTGGGACATATCTAACAGCTGCCTCTGAGGATCTTGGAGTTGTGTTAGTTGAGCTGGCTGTTGCCCGGTTGACTGTTGTGCTAGAATCGATTGCTGCTGTTGCTGAATTTTCTGTAAAAGTTGAATCTGAATCTGACTATCAGACATCTGTAATTGTTGGTTTACCTGGTCAGGCAGATGGGGTTGAATAAGGTTTTGCTGTTGGTTCTGACCCATACTCTGTGGTTGGTGCTGTTGCTGTGGGTTCTGAGAAATATTTCTATGAGACTGATGGTTCTGAGTCAATGGCTGTTGCTGAAGGATATTGTTAGTCTGAACAAGAGACTGAGGCTGCAGAATTTGGGTCTGAACTTGACTTGATGGAAGGGTTTGATTAACCATATTTTGCCTAGACTGTTGAGCAATATCACCCAGCTGTTGTTGTGGTTGAATGATGGATCCTAATGGGTTCAATGTTGATGGTAGCTTTGGGAGTTGATCAAACTGTTGTGCTTGCTGAGGTAACCTCGGGGAAGTGAACTGCATGTTGTTTGACTGAGGTATTTGTGGTGCTGACAAGCCTAACTGACGGGAAAGATCTCCTGCTCCATTAAGACTTTGCAGAACGGGTCCAGGCATGGAATGAATGTAATTTGGCTGTATCGAGTTAGACAGGCATGGGTTTTGTTGCATATTCATCCACTGGACTAAACTTAGGCCAGGAGGAGCCTGAGGATCCTTCATGCAGATATCATCACCAAGCCAAGGCATTGTCCTTCTGAATAAGGCATCTAACTCAGAGGATTCATCATCTGCAATAATACTAAGGTAAGTCAAATGTCCTCTCACCAAAATTGAATATAGCCATCTTTTTACTTTCTGACTTGGCTAGAGTAATTAAAAAATGGTATACAACCAAGTCACAGAAAGAACGAGAAGCCTCTTTGAGATTTCGATCGTCAGCATAAGATATTTCACACGATCAACTTTCAAAAGGCAACTCAAAAGCTACCTTTGAAGGCCAACAAACACTGACCAAGACAGAACAAAAAGAAAATCTATCTCATGAGATATTCATGTTTTATTGGATAATTGAGTCAGATGATACCTTCAACTACTAGAGGAAAATTAATTGCACTAAAGCAAATATCCTGAGCAACAAATGACCTAGGTGCCATACAAGCAAGAATCGTTTCCTGGATTTATGAACAAAATGACATAGAAAAATAATAGAGACTAAAATTTAAACAACCGCTGCTGACAAGATTTAAGGTTGCCACAGAACATTTTGTACCTGGCATTCCTGGCTGCCTTGGTCGCTTTGATCTGAAGTATGGAGGGGGGCAGATAAAAAATGGAGCAGTTACCGGTTCAATTTCCCAGATTGAGACCCGGCTACGTCTTTCCCCAGCTGTTGACTCATCCCAACCAACCTGTTAAAGAATATGCAAGTGGTTAACATGGTAATCTACACTATCGATAGTGAGAATATGCCTACTGAAATAGCAAAGACATCCCCAAATTTCCACCTGCAAATTACGCCACTGCGAGTTCTTCCATCTAAGAGGGTCAAGATCACTAATACCTGTGATTGTACCCATATACCTGCAGAAGAAACACTTTTTTATTTAAGACCAAAACCTTTGAAAAGTTAGGTTATCCCAAACAAATTTCTTCAGATCTAAGAATGCCATTGGCCTTCTCATTTCTCAATAAACTACATCAACTATTCAATAATCGTGGTTAGAGTTAAATATAAATAAAGAACCAATTAAAAAGAAGCCAATCTTGTCTTCTTCCGTCAAGCCTCCATCAGCATTCCACAATATGAACTTTGAGCACAATTTTCACAAGAATTTATGCCATATTATTATGATATTATCAACACTCTGAGCAAGAATAACAATTCAAATACAACTACCTTCTTGTTCCTGACTCTTCTGTTTCAAACATCATTCGAAAGCGCATGCCAGGTGATATTTGGTTGCTATATACAGCCTTGTAGTACTTGGCTAAAGGGATGACAAACTCTGATGGACTTGCCCTGCATATACAAAGGATACTTCCGTTTGATTCCTAGGTATGGAGAAATTAATTCATTTGACCTACAACTAAGCTTATGCACTCAAAATCTAATAAAAAAAAATGTAAGGAACACTTAATCACTGAAAATATTAGAAATAGGAAAATGAAAGATATTGACCTTGGATTATAAAACACGGTGAATGGGCTATTATTTGCAGCCGCATGGGCTGCTGCTGCTAGAATCCCAATATGCATACTATCACTAGACAATACCGATGATGATAGATTGGTGGGTTGCCTGTTAGCCCGTCTAATGCCCAAAAGAAGCTGCTGCTTTTCGTCCCTGCTTACAAGCATTAAATACCATACAGTTAATACAGGGGTATTTGTTTGATTTGAAAAGTTTGGATCAAACTAGATTTTGGACCCTGAACCATATGTAAAATTTCAAACTCCTAAAAACAAACCTAATTTTCAATTTAGTCTAGAAGGTTTTTAAAAAGTCAAAATGATACCCTCACTATCACTTATAGAGTTACCCTACAAAAAGTAATTCCAGGTATAAAAAAAAAAAGACATTTTATGCACACACAACTTTCTATTGCTTAAACGAAACTAATCTCACAAAAACAAAACACTCAGATACATGTGAATCCAATATTTAAAAAAGTCCATTAAGTAAAAAACATTAAAGACCCCTACACCCTGAATTAACAAGAAGATATAACTTAAAAAGCCATGTCTGCTTTATACGAATGTGCACAAAAAATTTGGATAAATAAGAAATCATTGTTATTATGGAAATAATAAGTAAGATGAAATTTGAGATGTTTTTAAAACTTGAAGGACTAAATTGAAATAATTGACAGTTTGTGGATGAATTGGAATCTAACACATGCATATAAGTGATGCATTAAGAAGTATACTAAGAGACTTATATGAAATGCATTATGTTATCGGCAACTCCAAAAAAAAGTCTGGAAAGTCCCTATTCGTGAAAACTACCTAATGAATAAAACAGAGTCGCCAGCCAAAAGCCTCTTTCCGCTAACAAATAGGCTCCATCCAGTTGTAAGCAAATGACGTTTTGGTTGTCCTGGTACAAGGGAAAGCAGGAGTTGGTCAAAGATGTTTATAAAGGAACAACAGAAAACGTGATAATTACAGGTAAAGATGATGTGTTGCCATGCTTGGGAAATGAATTCTAAAGTGGAATTGAAAGTTGGGATTTTTCAATTGATTAGAAAGAAAGTTACTTCAAAGAAAAATTTGAAACTTTAATCTTAGGAGTTTTAAGCTTTCAAATCCCAAGTTTTGGTTCAACTGTAAAATTTTTCAGATGGAAAAGAACATACCACGGTAGATATGGCGGAAAGTCCACAAATTATCATGCAAATCCCGGGCCACCAGTTCTTGAGCAGGTGGTTGCATATTGAAATCCTATACAGAAAAACGAAAAAGATGAAAATTGGAATGAACCCACAAAACCATTGGAATCAAGCATATTGCTTACAAGAGGAGGAAAAATTTTCTCTGCAGCACGGCGTGGCACCGAGAAACCTCCGTGGGTACTTGTATCACTTGCTGTCAATGTTTTACAGAAAAACTCTGGTTGGGGCTTATTTGTCTTGAGTGCAAGATCTGATCTCAATAACGCATCCTTGTCAAACTGCATATGAAGTTTGATAGATTCAAAATGGGTTGCTAATTTGGGACAATCCAAGTTCAAATTCAGAAGTCCATAAAGATTGAGTAATGTATACTTTTTTCTGTAGCTTAGGAATAACCTAATTCACATAGCATAAGCTACCATGTGACTTAACAACATCAACAGCTTTGGGACGGAATAAAGATGCTAGTCATTTTGGTGTCAAGTCCAACTTATAAAAAAATGGTGTCCAGTCCTTACAGAATGATAAGGCTGGAGTGTCATCTGAGCATAAACTTCATCTGTTTCTGGATCCGCCTAAGAATTCGAGCACAAAAATATGGACAAGATTAGTAATGAAATCCATATGTTTGGAAGGAAAAAGCCAGCTAATGTCAGCCATACATGCAGGGTGACATTGTGAAGGAGGCATAGTAGCTTTGAAGGTAGATTTGGGTAGTTTGGGATCTGTGCATCCACATCCTTCTTCATAGAAGCTGCAACCTGAAACCAGGATTGTCACTTTCAAGTCAGGACTCTGAAAGGAGAAGATAACATAAAGTACACAGTTCTTTTCATGGTACAATCATAAAAGAAATTGCATGCGTGTAGTTCAACAAAAATGTCAAGCCAATGAAATACCCATATTCCATATTTTTTTTTTAACTTAGTTCACTGGCTAAAATACACTAGGATAAGAATTTTACAAACTATGATAAAACAAACTACTGGAGTGTATAAGTAGCAATAACAATGATATAATTATTTTGAGAGTAATAAAAGAATAAAATACATATAGTTCACACGAAATAAAATGGATGTATTAAGTAACCTCATAACTGCATCACACTAACAAAATCCTGGTACTTAAAATCAAAGGCTTGCATAATTACAAAACAAAAAAATGCATCATCTCACCCTAAAAGGTAAAACGATATTTACCTACCAAACTACCACTTTAGCAAAATCCGAAAAATCTTTTTTCCCTTTCACATAAACTTCCTTCATTGATTTCACCAAACCGCCTTATTCATTAATTTCACCAAACCACTTTATTTTGTAAGAATACGAGCAGACATAAATCTCAGCACATATCTATAAATGAGCAATAGATACAAAAAAAAAGAAAGGAAAAGAAACAAGAAATAAACAAAAAGAAAAAGAAATCAGACAGTATAATTAGAGATAGAGACTAAGACAATTCAAACGAGCAGAAACGGAGGAGTAGAAGTGAAGGTTAAGCAGAGACGCACCAACACGGCGCCCAATATCTGATACTACCCACCTGTTCACTGTGACCTTGAGGGAAGTAGACCACATGGGTCCCAGCTGGCGGCAGGTTCACCAGCGGCCCGGCGCACGCTTGCCATAGCTCCGGGTTTATGCTCTTCTTGTCTCCTCCTGCACCACGTTTCACCCTCTTATTCGTCAGAGAATGCTCCACCATATCATTAATTCTTATCTACCCATATAGCACGTTTGTTTCTCTAGAAACAGAAATGGAAAATTTGGAATTTTACAAATATAGAAGAAGCAGTAATAGGAGATTCTCTTTTTAAGTTCGATTTTCTGGGAGACGTTGGCAAATTACAAAGTCCGTACAAAACAGGCGCGTACACAACCGAAGAAGAAGATAAAGACAAAAGGGAAAAAAATAAGCGCAAAATCCATATTTTCTGATCCACCGATTCGTCCAATGCTCTATCACTCGTAGAGAGAGAAACAGAGACGAGTGGACATATAGATATAAACAGAGACAAAGAGCCTTTACCTTCGCAAGGAGTGGACGCTGCCGTGACGGAGCCGGCTCCGGCATTCGCCGGCGTCTTCATTGTGTTCTCCGGCGAATATTACAAAATGAAAAAACTATTGGCCAGGTAATTTCAATGGTCCATTTCTGTCTGGTGAATCCAAGCTCGGTTAAGTTCAGATAAGCAACAAAATCCAAAGCGTAGAAGTAGAGCAAACTTTTGACTTTCTCAGCTGACGAGCTCAGATCAGCTCAGGGAAGGACCAGAAAGCGACTTTCTGAGAATATCCGGGGACCAAAAAAAAAAACGAACAAAAAGTAAAGGAAAGGAAAAGATTCCGGCCACCTCGTCGGAAAGTGGGAGTAGACCGACCGGCCGACAAGGGAGGGAACGAGGAAGGGAAAAAGGGTTGAGATTTGTTTGCTGAGTTCCTCAAAGACCAGACCAAATGCTGAAGCTCTGCCCCCTATCTTCCCCTACAACACCCAGACATCTCCCCTCCCTATTCTTCTTCTTCTCCCCTCTCTCTCTCTCCTCTCTCTCCCTCTCCCAGGATTAGTGCTTTTTCTCTGTCCTTTCTTTCTCTTTATGTCTCTCTATGACCTTTGTAATGGCCCTGACAATTACACAATCCTAATTGCTAACACTTTTTTTCAAGAAATTCCACTGCAAATATTTTTTTTATCCTTTTTCTTTTCTTTTTCAGATTTGTTTTCTTGGGTTTTTAAAATGTCCCTCCTGTTTCTTTCACAAGCAGCTAAACCCAATGGTGTATAATTGTTGACCCATTTTTCTGACCATCACCGTCACAATCACACTCCATTATGTGCAAATAGATTCTTTTTTAATCCACAATCTTTTTCATTTTTAAAACTTTTCTATTTTAGTTTTGTAAATTTATTTTGAAAAAAAATCATTGCACATGTACACACATTTATTATTCAGCACTGTTGCTATAATGTGCATCACAAGATATGTAACGTATTATAAAGTAATATTACTTGTTATCTTAATTTTAATCATTTTATGATATGGTGTTATATTATTAAAAATTATTTATTATATTTTATTTATAAATTTATTATTTAATATCACATCATAAAATAGTGAAAGAATGATAAAAAAAATAGATTATGAATAGATTTTTTCTATTTTATATTATATCATATATGTGGTTGTCTTTCATATAAATAATAAATAATAAATTGCATGTTATCCAAACAAAAAGATGAGTATTACAGCTACGAAAAGATTACATAAAAGTAATCTTATAAACTGACGTGATTTCATGTTATCTATTAAATTTGTTTTATAATAAAAGTAATTTTAAATTCTGACAAATCACATCAAGTTATATGATTATTTTTATATAATTATTTTGTGACTAAAATATTTTTTAATAAAAAATATCCATTACAACTATTCCTTTTGAAGTTATTGTGCCCAAAAAAAAAAGATATAACACAAGGAATCTAAATATCAAATCAATAATGCTTTAAAAAGGCTGCTTCATCAAGAGGTCTTTGATTTTCTTTTATTTTTTATTGTGGAATTGGATTTAATATAATAATACTTTTAACTAAATTAAATAAATCTTACCAATAGATTAATTCTAAGAGTAATATATATATGCACCACCATTATTATGAAATCAATATCAAGACTTAGTTAACAATAAAATGGAGGTTTACCCTAATTACATATGCTTAGATAACATTATATAATAGAAAATACTTTAATTATAAAAGAATTATATAAAGATAATCCTATAAATTGAAGTGGATTGATGTACTACGTCAGATTATAAAGTTATTTTTATTGTAAAATAGATCTAATAGATTATAATAAATCATGTCAGTTTGTAGATTTACTTTATATAATATTTTTGTGTCTGTAACCATTTTTTTATATGATTATTACAATTATTCGATCCTATTTTAATATTTTGTATTGAATTTAAATAATTCATCGCCCGCATGCACGATTACGTTATAAAATAATATTGAGTATTTAATATTGTTCAAAAATTAAAACCTAAATTAAGCATATAACCCTGTCGTACTTCATGCCAATGAAAATAAAAATAAATAAATAAATTAACCCACTTTTTTTTTAACCCAAATAGAGACTAATAATGCAGTATTATGAGAGTCCAAGTGGCCTCACATGGAAATTGTACGGAATAAAAAATTAAAAAAAAAACTATAAATAATGATTAAATTAAGCAACTTTAATTCATAAATACACTTTAATATGATCAATGATAATTATTAATGGGGATAGTAAATGCTTCATGACGTGGCAGACGATGTCGGGGGGCTTGGATCCACGTGCATAATGCGGATTTTGACAGCACTGTTTATAATTTTAGTATTTATTTTTTTAAGTTTTTGTGATATTTTTTGCAAAGTGCACCCCCCACAATAAAAATTGTCAAATGTGGGATATGCACTTGTGTTTTGTCAGTTTTCTAATAACTTTCCCCTTTTCAAAAGTCACACTCATTTAGTCATTTATGCCCCTTTCTATTTCTTCCCTCTTTGATGATTCTATTCACTCCAACAAGTAACTTTCATTGTTATTTATAGCTTTTTATTTTTTGTATTTTTATATGATTTACAATAGCAATTTATATTTTATATTGAGATGATAAATGTTTTAATTAGGAAAATATTTTGTAAAATTAAATACATAAATTAATATAATTTAATGTGATATGTTAAATTATTAAATTATTTTTATTATAAAGTTTATATAATATATCATGTTAAACTACATTAGTTTGTTAATTTATTTTTATAAAATTTATTTGTGACGGTAGAACTTCTCGATTGGGATTGCAAACCCGAAACTAATTAATGGTCTAACAAATACAAAAAGATCAATGCATAATAGCTTTTATGAAACAAATTATTTGTTTGGCTCTTATTCATTCATATATGAAAACATAATTTAACTTTTTCAAATCTCTAATGACTATGTCATGAAGTATATTAATTTAGTGGTAAGAGGATTAATTCTATATGATTTGACGGATAAAAGTCATTAATCTAAATTTTCATGAACGTTAAGTTAAGAGAATCAGATTCATTCTGATTATTTATATAACTCAAATGAGTATCATTTTGTTCTCCATATAATTAATATTAGATTGTAACTTAAACCTATCATGAATGCGAGTCTATTACTCCCACCATCTATATCCCTCTCGAGATCATGCTCGAGTAGAGAGTAGTAACTCTTGATATCTCATTCCTTACCTTTTTAATTGAGGAAAAAAGCTGATGAAATAGACTTAAAATAATCAGGAAAAATTCTACTTATTATCCTTATATCACACAATACATATAATGTTTTTGTTTTTTACTTTTTTTTTCCTCAACAAATATATAGTGTAACGATGATAAGTAGAAAAATTCAGTTAGTTTACCAAAAATAAAATAAATAAAAAGAAATATAATATATAGCGCGTAGGATGATGAGCAACAAAACTCAATAATAAGAACCATGAACTTGTCACGAGAAGTTTAGAAATTATCTATACAATAATATCTCTAAACAAATTTTTTTTTTTTAAACAAAATTGATTGATAATGGCTAATGGTAAAATATTTTAGTTGAGATGTATGGATTTAAACCGCTTCACACATATTCTTTACTTAAATTGATATTCAAAGTCGAGATAAAACGTTGAGTATCTGATATTCATCGTACCATCTAATCCAAGTTACTTTGGGTCACATCTTAACATAAGGTATTCATTTAAGTAAGATGCATTAGGTTTAGTACACGTGATTTCTCTTTATTATAACCCCCAAAAAATTGGATTACTATATTTACAAAGTTTATATCATGAAACTTAAATATAAAATAATAAAGGAAAACTAATGTGTATATATATATCCTTGTTTAATGGGCAATACAATGCTAAAACATTGTCTAAAGTCTATGGCCAGCACGTTTTATATGAAAAACTTACATAAAAATAATCTTATAAATTAATGTAGTTTGATTTGATTCGTCAGATTATAAAATTATTTTTATAAATTTAATTTAATAAATTAGATTAAATCACGTTAATTTATAAAATTATTTTATATAATTTATTTATAAATATAACAGTACTCGTTATGAGTTTAATTTTAAATGTAAAAATTTTTAAAAAAATTAAAATAATGTCTTTTCATATTATGGTATATATTTACTGAATTTTTCAATACAATTATTCTTAATAATTCTCTCTCTCACACACAATGAAAGAGATCAGGTGTGGGTCCCATGAGCCGTGTTTTCTGGATTGGTGCGTGGTGGGGCCAATGCTTTGACCTTCATCAACTTTGTGCTAAATGGGATCCACCAATGGCCGTCGAGTTATTGAAGCAGATTGGGGAATGGAAAGAGATTGGATTTGTTTTTGACTTTAGATTACGATAATCCTTTTTCTTGGTTCCTAATTTAACATCGAAAAGATTAAAAAAGAAAAAATATACCTAAACAAAAATTCTATTTATATGATATTGGATATTAACATGTGATTTATTATTTTTATATTTATATTTTAATTTATATATATTAATATTTAAATATGTATATTTAAATAAAATAATAAAAATAACAAATCATATATTTATATATAATATAAAAATAATAAGTAACATTTTTCTATACACAGCGGCGATGATATGAGATAATGCCCTCATTAAAAATAGTATTATATTAATATAAATAATTGAATATATATTTTTTTATTAGTTTAAATTATTTTGATAAATAATAATTTCATATTATATCAAAATAAAGATGTTGAATTCGAATTCTAACTCTACACTCTATTCCATTTAATTAAATATTACGCATTCAGCTCACTCATCCCAATTCACTCGTTTATTTAGTAGTATTATACAACCCAATAATTTAACATGTTTGTCAGTTTATTTTTGTAATGTCTCGACCTACAGATGTTGATGTGCCATGTCTATGAAATTATTGGGACCGGCTTAAATCAATTGAAGCATGATCCATGGAATTAGTTTTGAGTATTACATAATTGAAGATGTAAGACACATTTAATGAACCAATTCATTTGAAATTGAAAAGGAAATCTAAATTAGACTCAATTAATTATTATAGCAATAAGTATTTAATGATCATAATACCGTTGTTATAACTATGTCTCTGGTTTGGATTAATAAAAGTAATACAAAAATTCTATACATAAGTTTATACACCACACACCATATTTTTTTTTATCAAATTTTTGGTATATGGATAATGAATAGAATAATTCAATTAATTTAAAAATAATAAATTAAAAAAAAATTAAAATTAAAAAATTAAAAAAAATATGGTGTGTGGTGTGTAGATTTATGTATAGCAAAATACTAAGTAATAATTATTGAAAAACTAAAGATTTTGAAAGTGTAATACTACTCATCATCTTAATTTTCATTATTTCATGATATGTTATTAAATGATTAGAAATTATTTATTATATTTTATTTATAAATTTATTATTTAATGTCGCATAATAAAATAATAAAAAATTAATAAGAATTAAGAGAACCAATAGATTTTTTAAATAGAATTCGGTTGTTGAGGAAGTTGGTGGGTCCCGTTTTATTGCATGGAGAATTTGGTAGCGTTGAAAAGAACGTAGTGTTTGTCGTTTTCAATCAGAGCAATAAAAAGTGAATGCGTCGTATAGGGATTAGAGTTCTGTTTGCACTTTGAGTTGTTCTCCAACATAATTTTTTTCATTTTTATTTGACCCCAATTTTCTTAAAAGTTGGCACCACATTTTTTAAAAAAAAATTTATTTAAATTCTACAAAAAATAATAATAAAATAATGTTGAATATAATTTTAAAATATATAAACCTAACGCACTAATTTTTTTTAAAAAAAAGTGAAATCTAACATTATAAAAAGAGTTTGTTTTCACATATGAGTTCAAATGATTAATGAGTTTATATTAAAGTTAAAAAGTTGTATAAAATATTATTAGAATAAAATTTTTTAATAATATTTTTATTTTAGGATTTGAAAAATTAAATTGTTTATTTTATTTTACGTATGAATTTGATAAAGTTGTAATAATGAAATGAGATGAGTGAAGATGGTTTCTGAAAATAAACCAGGACAGTTATATATAATCACTTTTATATATTTTTTACACATTTTATTAATGTGATTAGTGAAAATTATTATTTTATATTAAAAAATGATACAGTAAAATATATTAGGATAGTGCGTAAGAAGTAAATAAAAATAATTACATATAAAATTTTTATTAAAATAGATAATTTTTTAACGTGAATTTCAAATTTACCTATCTTTTTCCCAAAAAGTGGGCGAAACTTGGATACGCACAAATATCATTTGTCATAATTTTATCACGTTGTAATTAAGAACACCAACACTTTCGGCGTACAGTTCCTCCCTCCACTTATATTTAGTTAAAAAAAAAAATTATCTACAACATTTAGTAATCACTCCAATTTTTCTTCATAGTGGTGTGATAATGATAGAATTTATGATTAAAGTGAGGTTTAGATAGTAAGATGAGATGAGATAATTTTAAATAAAAATAAAATAAAATATTATTATAATATTATTTTAAATTTTAAAAAAATTAAACTTTTTATTATATTTTATATAAAAATTTTAAAAAATTTTAATAATAAGATAAAATAAATTGAGACGAGATGAAAAATTATTGCATCCAAACCCTACTTTAGGCTGATGGATAATTATGAGTAACAAGACCCACAAGCACCAGTACTTTCACTGTGCTACCATTTTCAACATTATTCATCCTCACCATTAACACCATTATCACCCTCTTATGAACATCATTACTCCAATAAAAAAAAAAAAACCTAAAACATATTAACACTATAATCATAATTTTGGCACCATGGTTGTACCATATTAAAAGTTGCTACTCCACTACCACCGGTCGCTAACAAAATCATATGAGTTGTTAATATTTTCTCCTCATGCCAATATAAGTACCATAAATTAAGGTACGGATTGTATAGTAAGATGAGATGGTTTTATATGAAAATTAAATAAAATATTGTTAAAATATTAATTTTTAATATTATTATTATTTTAAAATTTAAAAAAGTTGAATTATTTATTATATTTAGTTAAAAAAAATAAAACCTACGAACACAAATTGTCACCCCCAATTGTGATATATAACTCCGTCGTTCAAGATTGAATACAATAAAAAGACTCAAAAGCAGCATGAACATCTCCAATTTAATTTTCTATTTAGAAATAAGAACGTGAGACAATCATTTCATACAAATAAATCTTACAAATTGATATATCGGAGTTATTTTATAATAAAAAATATTTTATAATATGATACAAGTCAATTTTTATTTTTGTCAAATCTAACAATAAATAATATAGATTTTTTGGATAATTCAAAAGGGGAAGGATGTTGTTTTGAAGGATATTTTGATTTTTAAATTATTAAATTTAAAGTAATTAGCACTAAAAAAAAAAGAAACAAGTCGGTGATTACTTATTAATTTGAGAAGTGGAGAAAAAAAATTAAGGACATGCTACACCCACCGCTGAGAGCTCCCATTAGGTAATTTTTAATTTTTTTTTTACATAATTTTTTAAATACTTTTAAATATTTTTTAAAATAAAAAAAAATTATAATATTTTTTTAATTACTAAAAAAAAAACTTAAAAAAAAAAGAGCGGGAAGCTCGGATTCCAGCATTTTTTAAAATATTATTTCATTGATATCTTCGTTAATGATCATATTATTATATCATTTTCTGTAATAAAATATACATAAAAGAGAAAACAAAAAAGAGTTTTTGGAGAGGGGTGGGGGAGGTTAGCCGTTAGCGTGTAAGGTGAAAGGCAACCGGGTGTTCGGCTCGATTAACGGAATTACAGTTCCCGACACACGGCACGCGAGGACCACAGCCATAGAAGAAGTGCCACGTGGATTTAGAAGTATCACCTGTTGGATTTGCTCCTTTTTGGATGAAAGATTTGACTTCCTCCGCCACGCCACACCACACCGACTCTTTTCTTTTTTCTTTTATTATTATTTTTTGTATTTTTTAGTATTGATATCCGAGAAATTCAAGAATTGTGGGCTACTTTTCCAAATCCCACGCCTTCCATCCTTTCTTCTTTTTCATGCCGCCCATTTGCGCTCTCAAAATATTCTCTCACTTCTTGAGAAACTAAAAATAACCATTCTATTATAATAAGATTTTAACTGTTATAATAAATTTTTCTTATTTTTTATTTTATTTTTTATCGAATACGTTCAATCCATTACTTTCTTATTTTAGAAATATAATTATATTTTTCTATTTCTCTCGTATTCTCGATTCTCTCTCTCATTTTATCTCAAACTTTCCTTTCACTCTCAAATGTCTGTCTCTTTATCTCTCGCTCTCAAACCCACCATTTCACACGTTTTTTTAAATTTTTACTACGTGAAATAAAGTTACGTATTAATCTACATACTAATACTGATTCATTCATATTCAAAATTTAAATTAACACTATTTTGAATAAAATATACTTTTTGACTAATCACATTAAATTGGTGCACATATTAGTGTACAGTTGTATTTACAACTAGATTTTTCATTTTCTAAAACACTAAGATCTTAATCTGAGTATAAATGTTCAGATATGTAAGAATAAAAATGATAATAAAGAACAACAAATATAAATAAAAAATAAAAAAATTTCACAAAAAAAAAACACTCAAATCTAAACAAGATCTATTCAAATATGTCAATATTAAAAAAAATTATATCAAAACACATTATTTGGATGTGCATATCTGTTCAAATATGTCGATATTAAAAAAAATTATATCAAAACACATTATTTAGATTTATCGTCCAACATCTAAAAAAATTACAAATCTTATACATTTTTTAAGTATGGTGATAGTACTTATTATGGTGGCGATAATACTATTTTTATTTGTCTATGTTATTCTAATGTATCTTGATTTTAATTTTGAACTAATCTTTCTCTTTTCTAATATATCTAAATATGTAATTATTATACTTACGGACATATTATTATCAAAAAATATTTGCTAAAGTATGCTTTTTTTGTCTCTATGCATTAAATTATTTTTATAAAAAAACTGTTTAACCCAACTAGGCAAACGTGTTTTACACATAATCACGTCCTGACCTAGTATATATGTATATTTATATAAAATAAAATAAAACATGGCTTGAGAAATGATTTGTACAAGCCTTAAATAGACAAGTTTCATATAAGTCTTTGCAAAAAAATGGACCACACCTAAAAAAAATGTTAACAAACTTTTCTTTATTAGTAGAATCTATTTTTTTTAATAAAAGACTTTTACGAGGCTTTTACCTAACTCTACTTTGGGTACTAGAGTATGCGGAGAAGACTTCACTATTATTTATTATTTTTTCATTATTTTTCATTTCTTTTTACTATTTTTTATTATTATTTAATATTTTATTATTACATTATTATTTACAAAATATTTGAGATCACCTCAATATCGACTTTTCACCCGTAATCTTGAGTTGTGATATAAATTTGCACTTAGATATGAAGTGGATTTGCTTAGCTGGTGCTTGAGTGCATAGCCCATATCCAACTTAATGCTCAATTTAATCATTGAAGTAGAAAGGACTACATTATTGAGAATCCTTTATTTTAGATATTATTTTGCCACCAAAATTAATAAACCAATAATTCTACTTACTAGTTGGGATTCCTAAATAAATGTAGTGATTTAATGCCTTTTAATTCCTTTGATCTTGGATCTGGAAACCAACAGCAGAAATCAATACAAAATTTAAAAAAGAGTCATCATGAATCTCAATTATCATCCTCTATACTTATAACACAAATTCATTGCCTTTATCACAATGAGGTGATTCAATGGTCTTAATTAACACAAGGTAGAATGTACATAGCATTGGATTAACTTTTACTCTGTCTATGTCAACCCTAGGGATTGAGATTTCCTATAATCTTCTACATTTTGTACAATTTAAGGAGAGATAAACACAGCATGCATGTAGACTCCACTGTATTAAATGTTGTATTAAAAATTGCCCATAGATANATTATTAGAATAAAATTTTTTAATAACATTTTTATTTTAGAATTTGAAAAAGTTAAATTGTTTATTTTATTTTACGTATGAATTTGATAAAGTTGTAATAATGAAATGAGATGAGTGGAGATGATTTCTGAAAATAAACTAAGACAGTTACATATAATCACTTTTATATATTTTTTACACACTTCATTAATATGATTGGTCAAAATTATTATTTTATATTAAAAAAATAATACAATAAAATATATTAGCATAGTGTACAAGAAGTAAATAAAAATAGTTAAAAACGATCTTTTTTACGTGAATTTCAAATTTACCTATCTTAAAAAAAAAAAAAAGCGCGTAAACTTGCATACGCACAAATATCATTTGTCATAATTTTATCACGTTGTAATTAAGAACACCAACACTTTCGGCGTACAGTTCCTCCACTTATATTTAGTAAAAAAAAAATTATCTACAACATTTAGTAATCACTCCAATTTTTCTTCATAGTGGTGTGATAATGATAGAGTTTATGATTAAAGTGAGGTTTGGATAGTAAGATGAGATGAGATGATTTTAAATAAAAATAAAATAAAATATTGTTATAATATTATTTTAAAATTTTAAAAAATTAAATTATTTATTATATTTTATGTAAAAATTTAAAAAATATATAATGATAAGATAAAATAAATTGAGACGAGATGAAAAATTATTGCATCCAAACCTTACTTTAGGCTGATGGATAATTATGAGTAACAAGACCCACAAGCACCGGTACTTTCACTGTGCTACCATTTTCAACATTATTCATCCTCACCATTAACACCATTATCACCCTCTTATGAACATCATTACTCCAATACAAAATAAATAAAAATAAAAAAAAAACCTAAAACATATTAACACTATAATCATAATTTTGGCACCATGGTTGTACCATATTAAAAGTTGTTACTCCACTACCACCGGTTGCTAACAAAATCATATGAGTTGTTAATATTTTCTCCTTCATGCCAATATAAGTAGAATAAATTAAGGTGCAGATTGGATAATAAGATGAGATGAAATGAGATAATTTTATATAAAAATTAAATAAAATATTATTAGAATATTAATTTTTAATATTATTATTATTTTAAAATTTGGAAAAGTTGAATTATTTATTATATTTTATATAAAATTTTGAAAAAGTTATAATGATAAAATGAAATGAGATTGATCGATAATGTTTTTCAATCAAACGGGGCATAACTTTTATATATTATAAGTGGTAATATTTGATACGATATGTGAACTCAACACAAATATGATATGACACGATTAATAAATAGATAATAATTGGTCAACTTGTCCAACTCAAAAGAACTAATATTATTATTTTTTCCATATATTGTGAGTACTAATAAATTTAGATTTTAACTTTATGTGAAATAATGTTAACAGGTCAAATAAGTTTTACGGGTCAATTCAACCTATTTGCATCAAACGGATTGAAATGAATCATGTCGTATTGACTTATTTATACTTAATTATTAAACGGGTTAAAACAGATTTTATTGTGTCACGTGTTATTTAAATGAGTTGTCTTAAGATTTGATGGTCTAGTTCATTTAACGGTCATCTTTTAATTGACTCATATAGTCAAATGTCAATGACTTAACAAGACCTACGAACACAAATTATCACCCCTTAGTCTGATTTATAACTCGTCGTTCAAGATTGAATACAATAAAAAGACTCAAAAGCAGCATGAACATCTCCAATTTAATTTTCTATTTAGAAATAAGAACGTGAGACAACCATTTCATAAAAATACGTAGTCATTTTTTGGAAGAGTTAGATTCATAAAAACATTTCATAAAAATAAATCTTACAAATGATATATCGGAGTTATTTTATAATAAAAAATATTTTCTAATATGATACAAGTCAATTTTTATTTTGTCAAATCTAACAATAAATAATATATACTTTTTGGATAACTCAAAAGGGGAATGATGTTGTTTTGAAGGATATTTTGGTTTTTAAATTATTAAATTTTAATTAATTAGCACAAAAAAAAAAGAAAAGAAACAAGCCGTGATTACTTATTAATTTGAGAAGTGGAGAAAAAAAATTAGGGACGTGCTACGCCCACCGCTGAGAGCTCCCACTAGGTAATTTTTAATTTTATTTTTTTACATAATTTTTTAAAATAAAAAAATTATAATATTTTTTTAATTACTAAAAAAAAAAACCTTAAAAAAATGGAGCGGGAAGCTCGGATTCCAGCATTTTTCAAAAAATTATTTCATTGATATCTTCGTTAATGACCATATTATTATATAATTTTCTGTAATAAAATATATATAAAAAAAAAAAACAAAAAAGAGTTTTTGGAGAGGGGTGGGGAAGGTTAGCCGTTGGCGTGGAAGGTGAAAGGCAACCGGGTGTTCGGCTCGATTAACGGAATTACAGTTCCCGACACACGGCACGCGAGGACCACAGCCATAGAAGAAGTGCCACGTGGATTTAGAAGTATCACCTGTTGGATTTGCTGCTTTTTGGATGAAAGATTTGACTTCCTCCGCCACGCCACACCACACCGACCCTTTTCTTTTTTCTTTTATTATTATTTTTTGTATTTTTTAGTATTGAGATCCGAGAAATTCAAGAATTGTGGGCTACTTTTCCAAATCCCACGCCTTCCATCCTTTCTCCTTTTTCATGCCGCCCATTTGCGCGCTCAAAATATTCTCTTCCTTCTTGAAAGCCTAAAACATAACCATTCTATTATACTAAGATTTTAACTGTTATAATAATTTTTCTTATTTTTTAATTATATTTTTAAAATTTTTTTAGGTTTAGTATAGTCAATATGTTACTTTCTTATTTTGAAGATATAATTATCTATCTCTCTCACATTCTCGATTTTTTCTCTCATTTCATCTCGAACCTCCATTCTATCTTCAAATGTCTGTCTCTCTATCTACCACTCTCAAACCCAACATCTCACACATTTTTCTAAAAAGTTTTACTACGTGAAATAAAGTCACGTACTAATCTGTATACTAATATTGATTTATTTATATTTCAAATTTAAATTGACATTGTTTTGAATAAAATATATTTTTTGACCAATCACATTAGATTGGTGCACGTATTAGTACGCAGTTGTGCTTGCAACTAGATTTTTCATTTTCTAAAACACTCAGATCTTAATCTGAGTATAAATATTCAGATTTGTAATAATAAAAAACAACAAATACAAAAAAAAAATTTCACAAAGAAAAACACTCAAATATGAATAAGATCTATTCAAATATGTCGATATTAAAAAAAAATTATATCAAAACACCTTATTTGGATGTGCATATCTGGTCAAATATGTCGATATTAAAAAAAATTATATCAAAACATATTATTTAGATTTATCGTCCAACATATAAAAAAATTACAAATCTTATACATTTTTTAAGTACGGTGATAGTACTTATTATGGTGGCGATAATATTATTTTTATTTGTTTATGTTATTCTAACGTATCTTGTTTTTAATTTTGAACTAATCTTTTTCTTTTCTAATATATCTAAATATGTAATTTTTATACTTACCGACATATCATTATCCAAAAATATTTGCTAAAGTTTGTTTTTTTTTGTCTCTATGCATTAAATTATTCATTAATTTTTTTTTAAATAATCATATTACTTTTATAAAAAAACCTTTTAACCCAACTAAGCAAACATGTTTTACACGTGGTCACGTCTTGACCTAGTATATATGTATATTTATATAAAATAAAATAAAATAAAACATGGCTTGAGAAATGATTTGTACAAGCTCTAAATAGACAAGTCTCATATAAGTATTTGCAAAAAAATGGACCACACCTAAAAAAAAAATGTTAAAAAACTTTTCTTTATTAGTAGAATCTATTTTTTTTAATAATAGACTTTTATGAGGCTTTTACCTAACTCTACTTTGGGTACTAGAGTATGCTAAGAATACTTCACTACTATTTATTATTTTATTATTATTTTTTATTTTTTTTAATACTATTTATTATTATTTAACATTTTATTATTATATTATTATTTACAAAATATTTGAGATCATCTCAATATCCAAACGCGACTTTTTACCCGTAATCTTGAGTTGTGATATAAATTTGCACTAAGATATGAAGTGGATTTGCTTAGCTGGTGCTTGAGTGCACAGCCCATATCCAACTTAATGCATCCAACTTAATGCTCAATTTAATCATTGAAGTAGAAAGGACTACATTATTGAGAATCCTTTATTTTAGATATTATTTTGCCACCAAAATTAATAAACCAATAATTCTACTTACTAGTTGGGATTCCTAAATAAATGTAGTGATTTAATGCCTTTTAATTCCTTTGATCTTGGATCTGGAAACCAACAGCAGAAATCAATACAAAATTTAAAAAAGAGTCATCATGAATCTCAATTATCATCCTCTATACTTATAACACAAATTCATTGCCTTTATCACAATGAGGTGATTCAATGGTCTTAATTAACACAAGGTAGAATGTACATAGCATTGGATTAACTTTTACTCTGTCTATGTCAACCCTAGGGATTGAGATTTCCTATAATCTTCTACATTTTGTACAATTTAAGGAGAGATAAACACAGCATGCATGTAGACTCCACTGTATTAAATGTTGTATTAAAAATTGCCCATAGATAGTATTAAATGTAATGGATTCTACATGTTGTGTCTATTCTTTCCACCTCTCCATTTTCGTCACTCTATTGATGGCAATTTTAATGCAAGTTTTTTGTGTTTATATCTCAATCTAAAATCTGCAAATATAGATTTGGATACTCAAATTCACCTTGACATGATCACTTCATACATGCCACTTTTGGATTGCTTTTTTTTTTTCAACAAATTTGCATGAAATTAAACGAGAGGATACAAGAGGTAAGAGTGAGGGATCCTGGAAAAAACTTATTTATAGAAATTGCAATGCATATAATAAGAAATCAAAAATAAAATTAAACATGCAATGAGACTAATAAATTGAACCCGAGCCTTGTTCTTTGGCCAAGGAGGGGGACTGCTAGAATAACGATTATAAAACCCAATTGGTGGATTTGTCGAATACAATTTGTGATTAGCATTTCCGAAAGAAACATTGCAATTGTCTGTTTCAAAGTTGTTGACGAAAATCTTCATATTCTTTTTCCCTAGATCCACAGTTAGGGAAAACAGAAACATATTCAAATAGCTAAAATGGGATGGTTTGGGTTGTTTGCGACATATTAGAGGGATGCACAATGAAGCCGACTAATGGGTTAACATGCTGGTGGAAAGGGAATAGATAGATTAAGATATGAAAGATCTGAATGTGAGGCATCCAACTGCGGGATGGTCGGAGGCTAGAAGACGCGCTAGCGCATCAAAAAGTTGCATGGCTTAAATAGCATGTGAGAATTACGCGACGGTCGTTTGGTGGCTCCTCCACTAGGGTTTTGAAGTCCGGTGGCTGGCAAGCATAACGGTGGTACATGTGTGGTGGTTCAAAGGCCGGAAGTTGACAATTCAGGCATTTCCAAATTATAGGAAAAAAAAAGATGAGTCCAAACTAGTGGAAGAAACAATCAAATCCCATTTTTGGAGTGTTTTAACCTGATTTATAACATTTGGATTGGGTTTTCAAATCCAACAATGACCGAAACTCCTTTTTTTTTTTTTTTCAAATTTTTTGGTCTCAAAGCTCTTTTCTCGTGTAATATCGTGAAATGTTTGTTCTGAGTCTTCTGACTCTTAACGCTTTTATTATGAAATGAACATTACGTAACGTTTAGAACAAAGTAGACATTGGATTAAAACCACCCTGTCTTAAAGAGAGAGGCAGGCCGATGAAGTTGGTGTGTTTTGACAGCATATATATTGTAAAAGCTTTGCAATGTTTGTTTAACTAATGCTCCTCGTTTCATTTTCATCCGACTATATAAGATACGATATATTTATCATTATGAAATAATACAAAATCATCTATTAAAAGATCATCAAATGGTGATAAATATACCACATCTTATATTGTGAGATGAAAGTAAAATAGTAACGTGGTATATAGAATTTCTCAAAACTATATAATAAAAGAAATTTTATAATCTAATGTAACTCATCAACTTACATCAATTTATAAATTTAATTTAGTAATATCTTTCATATAAGAAGCAATAATTAGAAATTTCTTCTCTCTTTCAGAATTACTAATTGATTAAGTGAGGAAGACTCTCATCAAATAACTTCATTTTCATATCCAGCTTTAGCAGGTTATGAGATGGCCCACGCTGGTTAGTATGCACGCAACAGCACATGCAAATGTAGACTTCTCATCAATATATATATATATATATATACATTATTTTAAAGGGGTTGCTATTGATTGAAATATTGGGACACTTTCTGGCCAAGAACATGGTTTTAGGTGGCACTAATAAATAAATAATAGCCCCTTGCATGTATATATAATTGTCCATAAACACCCAAATGCTCATTGGATCGTCCCTCAATCATGTCAACATCACACAACCCCCCAATTGCCCATAAAATAATGCTACATTTATTTTATATCTTTTTCTTTTGTTTTTTAATGGTTCTTCCCATGTGCATTTAAGGACAAAACCCATTAATTTTAATATTCCCATATCTTACCCACTTGGGGTTTTTTATGCCTTTTTTTTTTAATTTTTATTTTTCTAAGCAACTGATGTAAATATATAACTTCATTAAAAAAAGTATGAGATTGTAACATTGTAATAAGGTTTTTATAACTTCATTAAAAAATATATATCTTGATTGAATTAGTTTAACACAATATCGTATTACTCTGTATATATACTTCCTTTAAAAAATATGAATAAATCTATAACTTCCCGTTCGATATCCCGTATATTAGGGTTTGAAGGACATAAACAATACTTTATGTGGCAATTACTTTGGTAGGAGAAAATAAAAATCACATGGTATGATTAAAAACTAAATGCTGCCAAACATGAAAACGACGGCACTTTATGTTTACGAGCAGCTTTGAAAGATTTAAGAATGTCCCAATCGTATTTTGTTTTTGGGCCACTCTCTCCTGTACAGGTCTCAGTGGTAAGCCCCTACGACTTAAAACTAAGGGCTACCAAAGCATGCAGCTTTGTCAGTTTTGTCCCCTTTGAACCAAACTTGCCGATTCCTCGATTCTTTTGCATAATATGTATCAAGTTAATCTGTTATCAAGTCTATATATAAAGTATATCATTTATGTAATTTAAATAGTAATATTTAACTTTTTTTTTTTTTTTGTGCAAATCAAAATATGCGACATAAGTGATATGTAATGTAGAGACCTTAGAATAGCGGTATTATTATTATTATTATTATTATTGTTTTTTTAAACTATAAAAACCTTAAAATTAGTACATTGCAACCTTAAATTTCTAAAAACTAGCACCCCTATATCATAACTAAAAAGATAAACATAAATATTTGTCACATGAGTATTGTTAGACGGATGTTACATTTAGGTCTGGTTTGGATTGGGAGGTGATCCCACCTCATCGCAACTCATATCGTCTCATTTTATCTTATCAATACAATTTTCTCAAATCTCTACACAAAATATAATAAACAATTCAACTTTTTCAAATTTCAATTTAAAATTTTTAAATTTCAAAACAATAATAGCAATATTTTATTTAACTTTTATTTTTTATCTAAAATCATCTCATTTCTGAATCTAAACCAGGCCTAATTTGAAAACGTTGAATTAAGATTTGAAAAAGTTGAATTGAGATTTGAAAAAGTTGAATTGAGATTTGAAAATATTGAATTGAGATTTGAAAACGTTGAATTGTTTATTATATTTTGTATGAGAATTTGAAAAAATTGTAATAATAAAATAAAATGAGATAAGTTGAGATAATGTGAGATCACCTCCCAATCCAAATCGGATTTTAGTCTATTATGAATAGGTATTTCTCTTTATTATTCTTGAATTTCTATAGAACAACGTATATGTAGACGTACAAGCAACCTTGAGGTAGGTATGTGGCCAAAACGACGACGAAGACTTCAATATCTAGTGACTTACAAAGATTAATATTAGTATGTATATTACCCTAGAAATCTAATTAATTATATTTTCAATTAACGTCACGATATAAAAAATAAAAGGCTATTTCTTTTGAAGAATATATGAATCAAATAGATACAAAAATGTGACAAGATTAGAAATGAAATTTAGATAATTTTGTAGGAATCAAGCACGTACGATCTAACCTATTTAATTTTAGCAACTTGGAGCATGCATTCTATATTGGTATGAAAAAGGTGATGACAAGGAAGACAAAAATGTTCCTAAGTGTTTCCTTAAACAAGGCTAGGGTTTAACCTCACATTAAAGAAGAAATATTTAGAGCTAGGGTTTGAGATTTTCTTGGAGAAAATAAATACTAGTCAATGGTTCTGACGTACGTGGGGGGTAGAGACCAAGGAAGCATGTTGTCTTTGTTTGCCCTAATCAGTAGGACCCATTTTTCTTGACATGTCTATGCCATGTCCCCCCTTGAGGTTGGATTCAAACCCTATTTCGTTGGGTGTACCCTATAAGAGGATGCCACGTGTTCTTGATTAGTATGGAACACTTGACCAAAAAAAAAAAGTAAGTGAAAGTAGAAAGCCTCTTGCTTTGCTTTGGTTTTTTAATGGCCTTATTTTTGTTGTGGAGTAGGATCAAGCAAGCATGATGCTCATGGCATTTTATGTCATGCAACGATTCGGATTGTCTTTTAATAAAAAAAATATGCATATGATGATGTGATTCATATGTCCATTTTATGGATTCCATGTTAAGAAGATGAGATTTCGTGAGCTTCATTTTAATTAATCGAATTTTATATCGACATTTTCTTGGTGGGGTTGAATTTCAGGTCATAATTTTGTGTAAGTATCACGATTGTTGAATTGGTATTAAAAGATTGTCAATTATATAATATTCTATAAAAGATAAATAATCTGACCACACTCCTAAGATTCCGAAAATTTTAGTATAAAAATGAAAATAAATTAATCTCCTCTATTATTTGAAAGAATTCTTCTACTTATAAATCAGTATTTAAAGTATATTATTTATAAGAAAAAATCTATTTATAATGTTGTTGACATGACAAGACTTGATTTGTAAGATATTTAAATTTTTCTTACAAATTAAGATTACGTTTGGATGTTGAGTTGAATTGAGATAAATTGAGTTCTTTATGAATAAGAATAGTTGAAATGGTGAAGTGAGTTTTGTGGAGCTCATTTAAGATGTGTTTAAATGTATTTAGATATTAAGATTAGTTTACGTGTATTTATGAAAATTTGAAAAAGATTGTGGGTCTTACATGTAAAGAGGTGTTGAGTTGAAAAAAAATTGCGGGTCCTACGTGTAAAGATATTTTGAATTGAGTGATATTTGATTTAAGAATTGTATATTTAAATGTTGAGATAAGTTTAAAACAAAATCTAACTAAGATGAATGAACTCATTTGAACATTTAAACGAAGCTAAGTCTTACTATATTAATATAATGAAAACGAGTGCTTTACACACTCGCGTACAAATTATAAATATATATTTATATCTAAATAAAGATTAAAAAAAAAATTTAAAAGTAAAGAAAGAAACAAGACGTAAATGACACGTGACAAAAGGAGGTCAAGTAAGCAATCAAGGAAAAGGCAAGTCTGTTCTATGAGGATGAGAGACGTGTCAATAAAAAGACCGAGAATCATACCAAATTTTTTTGAAAAAAGTCTCTAGGCATTGTTCAATGTATAGCTGATTCTTTCAAATCAAAGTGGAAAATGGACCACATCCCCCTGACTTTTATGTAAAAGCACATTCCTTTTCTTGGTGAACCACTTTCCACACATTCCTTCTTCTTCTTCCCCTTTTTTTTTTTTTTTTTTTTTTTTTTTTTTTTTTTTTTTTTTTTTTTTTTTTTTTTTTTTTTAAGATATGAAATTATTATTATTATTATAAAGAAAGTTTAGAAATTAGCCACTGAATTTTGATATAAAAAAATAATAATTTTAGGATTTAAATGAGAAATTATAATACATTACTTTGTCCTATTTTTGAAAAATGATATTTTTTTTTGTCACGCCTAATACTTTTAGGGGTTTTTTTTATAAAAATATTTGAGTTTTATAATTATCAAGAGATTTATCTTATCTCATTTTAATGTAATTTGTCTGTAAATATAAACTTATACATTGTATTCAATTCATCGAGAATGAGAAAGATGTATCCCTTATTCTCCTCCATTTTTTTTTCCCATTTTTTTTTTCTATTTTAGGCTAATTTATGTCATAATGTACATCCACGTGTGAGAAATTTGGCCATATCTTGAAACTTTGAGGAAAAAGTGGATAAAGGTGATGGTTTTAACTTACATCAAACAAGACACAACATTAATGGAGCAAACCAACCCCTGTAATTGTACCAATTGACGTGATTTCATATGATGTATTATATCTAATTTATAATAAAAATAATTTTACAATCTGATAAATCATATCAAATCATGTCAATTTATAAAATTTGTGTAGTCCCTACTAAAATATTTCTCTAAAGTCCAAACATTGCCATAGAGTAGGATCTCTAAAAACTTAATGAGTAGTGAGGACAAGGGAGAAACAGGTGGTCAAGAAATATCACCTCAAGAGAAAAATGATGCGCCACAAACTTCAACGATAAGGCCGACCAAGAACACAGTAGCAATATAGAATGAAATGTGCTTGGATTGGCAAAAGCCAAAATGGGCATTAAATGCATTTCCTTTTGCCAACCCAAGATGTTTTTTTCTTGACCAGAGTGGTTGTCCGAAGCCAGCTCAATACACTCATCTATCTAATTATGCACAACCTCTAATTAGAAGGAACAAGGTATTCAGATTGTCTGAATTTGAGAATTTCGAGGTAGAGATAGACATGTAAAATAAATTTAATAATATTTATTATTATCAGTATAAATATTTTAAATAATATTAAATAAATAATAAATGTTGTAAAAACTAAGCTATGTGTTTATCTCTCTTTCATTTGAGATCTTCAAGTTTTGACAATAATTCGAAAAGGATGTCATTTTCATTTGATAGTGAGTCTTGAATGAGACATGGCAACAAACATCAAATTCTTCTTCTGCTATATATCTCTGAAAATAACTGTGTATTGCAGTGTGCATTCAAGGTAAGAGGAGGCATTACTGACACTTGAACATGGGCTGCAAGTTATTCTTCAACATTGCCTAGCAAGACAAAGAACTCTTTTATTTTTATTTTTTCTTAAATGTGATTTATTTGTGTGGAAATTTCTTTCTTGACTTAGTTCCGTCATCCCACTTTCACATTTTCATTATTAACTCAACTTTTTCATTTAGAAAAGTTTATTTACAGTCTTGAGCGAGAGATTGCGTGTGCAGTCTTATTGATAACTGATGATAAAATGAAGAAAAAAAATATCACTTTAAAAATGATAATATTGTAATTTTAAAATTTTTTAAACATAATTACATAGACTTGCATGAGCAGTCTCTATTTAAAGACTGTATGTAGACTAACTCATTTCTTTATTTTGTGGCTAGAAAATAAGATTTTCCCTTATTTTGTTTCAACAAGGATAGCAGCTAGGATTACTTTACCTTGAGGGCATGTAGTCTTTTCATTCACCATGAAAAAATAATTGCCGGATCACGCCTAACCTAAAAATGATTCCAAGAGTATTATTACAAAAGGGTCCTTTTCATCATTTGATTCATTTCTATTTAACTTTGACCAATGCAGTCCCATCCTCCTCTTCCTTTTCATACTTTACTGTACTTTCCTGGTTCTTTGCACCCACATCAAGGTCTGCCTTTTGATGTTCTATATGGGTTATATGCAAATGCCCATTTGCCAGGAAAGCTTCTTCCAGGAACCTTCTGTGTTTGTTAATTATGATACCCAATTTCTATTGCATCCTGAAATCTCCTTGCTCAGTATGCTAAAAGGAAGAAATCAATAACCATGTTTGCAGGATTTTACTCAGCAATGAGAAATAGTTCATTGGGGATAAAGATTAAAGATAACAATCACATCTTCTGTGTTTTCATAGCATGTGTACACCAAATATGAGAGAAAAACACATACCTCTGGTGTTGGAAGATGAGCTAGCCATCATACTTTGTCCCTGATTGACTGTTGTTTGTGTGTTGTGAAGTTTGCTACTCTCTGCCCATCACAATTTCACTAATTGCTCCAGTGTAATCTAATGGGCCAACTCCATTCGTATAGAGTAAGGGCTTCCTTTCAGTACTCACAAAATTGGCCGGCCCATTATAGGCCCACATCATGACCATGCTAGTCCACACAAATAAAATAAAAAAACAACATCCCGGCTTGAACATAAGCTTGCATTCCAAACACACGTCCTGGCTCGAATGTGTTTGCAATCAACATATGCATGGCATTGAAAATTTACTAAAACAGGATGAGCTGCCATTAAGAGTAGTAGGGTGGGAACAGCAATGGGATTCCTTTTGAGTCTGATGTTCCCTTTAAATGACTTGAAATGCAATGAGCAAAAAAGCACAGCAGATTGGAACAGTCATCCCGTGGGAGCTACGGCTAGTTATTTTGTGTGTTTTATTTTTGATTTTTTTTAAATGTATTTTTTTAATATTTTTAAATTTATATTTTTTAAAAAATCATAATATTATTAAAAAATACTTACTTAATTATTAAATAAAAAAATAATAAAAAAGTAACCCAGCAGAAGCTACCAGCAGCAGGCAGCATTTTTCTATGTTATTTGGAGTAGTTAATGATTGTGATTAGGAGGGAAAAAGTTTTTTTTTGTATTTATATTTGTGATATTGTAATAAGTGATGCGTATAAGATTTTCTTATTTTTTAATTTTTAATTTTGTTTTTATTTTCTTTAATATATATATATATATATAATTTTTTTTTAAAAAAAGAAGAAGACGATAAGCGGGTCCTGAGCCAAGCTTGGACGTTAGATGAAAAGTGGGCTTCTCTTGCTGAATTTGGCGGTAGGTTTGAGTTAATCCGGCGGTGGGCTCAGAGAGAGAGAGAGAGTTAGTGTGGGAGGCGCCGTTGAACGGTGGCCACACCGCCAAAGGCGCGACCTGAAAGGGAGAGGGGGCTCGTCGGCGTGGGCGCGAAGGGGAGAGGGGAAGAGGAGAGAGAGAAGTCTCTGAGCAGACTGATATGTTTTTTGAAATTCAGAGGGAAAAGTAGAAGAAAAAAAGTAAAAAAAAAAGGCCGGCTGGGGTTTTATACTGGGAGTGCTCGGAGCTCCCTTTAAATACTGTGATACTTATCTTAGCATATAATGCATTCTTGCACTTCAGTGTCTTTGGACCTTGTAACTCTCTCTCTCTCTCTCTCTCTCTCTCTCTCTCTCTGTGCGTGCGTGTGTAGTATATGCATTAAGATGTTTACTCTCAATTTATATCTGGCGTTTCTGTGTTTGGTGCAGAGTTTTCACTTGGGTTTTGCTAATAATTCGAGTTTGAGGCCTTTTAGAAGATCAAGACTTTGTCTTTCTCAGGTGGGTTGGTTACTTTTCCTTTCAAATTTCAAGGCACTGCATTCAATTCATTGTAATATTGGAAAAAAGATGCTTAACATAATATATATTTTCCTTTGAATTATCCGAAGTGTAATTGTAGAAACTCCTTATCGAGTGCACCCCGGGATTAGTCGGGATGTTGTTTCCGGACATCCGGTGCCAATAAAAAAATGAACATCAAATTTTAATTTTTGTGGTTTCGGAAGGCCGTAAAAGTTCGGGGACTGTTATTAATATATAAGGGCTAAAATATGAATGATTTGGGAGTATGTAGCTGTCCCATGAAAATTGGATGTTTTCATTCCCCTCTGCTATGCATGGTGAAAAATTGCATACTGTGAGCGGGAACTTTCAAGGGGATGGAAAACATATATTGGTTCTTTAGCACAATTTATGACGGTGGTTTCAACACTTTCGCAGCGTACATTTGAGATGATGGATTTGTACCTTCACAACATGTAAAATGAAAACAAACGTTCAATTTGCATGGTACAATCGAAGGTGCCCTATTTAGTTCATAAGTTTGGTCGTCTTCCTAATGATTTGGCAATAAATATTTCTAGTCTTGATCCTGAATTTTATCAAGCCAGTGTGTCTAGGGATGATAAAATTCAAGATGAACAACACTATTTCTCACATTTTACAGCTCATTTATCTATTGAGAGTTGTCATTTTCAAAATGTATGTATTTAAACTTGAAGAATTAGGCTGCGTTTGGTTACCAAACTCATCTCATCTCATCTAATCATTACAACTTTTCCAACTTTCAACACAAAATATAATAAACAATTCAACCTTTTCAAATCACAAAATAATAATAATATTAAAAAATAATATTCTAATAATATTTTATTCAACTTTTAACTTTCATCTTAACTCAACTCACTATCCAATGACATGTAATATATCTTGCAGTTCTAATGAGATACTGTTGAAATCATCACATAGGAGTAAGTTCTAAAAAGAATTGTGGGATCATTAAAGTGACTCATTTTAAATTGGGCACATTTGGATAATATTTTACTTTTAACTGAAATTGTACAGGTGATGAAGCTTTTATCTTCTAGTCGCAAATGGGTCAAAAATTTGATTATGTCCTATGTTTTATATTAAGTTTACCTGGGTAGGGGGATGTGATGGTTCTAGTCTCTTTGAACTTAGAAAAACTATCAGAAAGTTGAGGCATTCTGTTTAAAGTGAACCAATAAAGAATAGATTGCAATCTAACTATTGGTTTTAGAAGTTTCTTCACCGCTTGCTGTCTAGGTATTCTATTGTCTAAATCTCTTACTTGAGGCGTTTTGGTACAATGTGTGGTGCACCAGCCCTTAAAGACAATATTCCCCAAGTTCTTTTGGTGATTCCTTTGTAAGGAGACTTTGATTGCAGAACATTTGCAGATCTATGATAGCATGCCCTGATGGGATGTCACATTTATTAGATTGGCCCATGATAGGGAGTTGGAGTTCTTTTTGTTGTTCTTCAACAAGTTGTATTCCTTTAGCTGGAGAAGAGGTGGTAACGATCATGTATGTTTGATTCTGTACAAAAGACAGATCTTCGAGTTTTTTTTTCTTTTCCCTTTTTCTTTTACTGATCCCAAAAAAAAAAAAAAAAAAAAATCCTTCTTCAATTCACTTATCCCTTAAGTTGGGTTTTTATTTCCTAGGTAGTGTATTTGAAGAAACAACCTTTGAGGTTAGATTTTTTGCTTGAATGGTCCACTTAGGTAAGATCTTAATGATGCATAGCTTGACAAACAGACATGTCGTAGTAAAGACTTGGTGTTGTATGTGTAAACAGAATGGAATAAACATTGATCATCTTCTGCTACACTGTGGTTTGGCTTGAAACTTATGGGCAGCGATATTCAACACTTTTTTGGATTGAGTGGGGTTATTGGCATGTTAATGGAATCCTTTAGGAAGTCTTAGAAATGCAGAAGTTTGGAGGACGGTCTATTCGTGCTTGATATGGTGAGTTTGGCAAGAACACAATGCTTAAACTTTGGATGGCTGCAAGAGAATGGTGACAGAGTTAAAAGCCATAATATTTAATTACCTTTATGTTTGGATGGCTGCTCACAACAGCTCCCAACTCTCTACTCTTTTAGATTTTAAAGGCTTGCTCTTTTCAATTTTCCTTGCTAGTTGAGTGTATCCATTTGTATATCTGTTGTGCTTGCCCCTTTGGACTTTCAAGAAATTGAGTTACTTGTACAAACTCATTAAATCTCTCTCTTGATAATTCGTTCGTGCTTGTTATGGTGTATTTGGGAAGAACACAATGCTTCAACTTTGGAAGACCGCAAGAGAAGGGTGACAGAGTTAAAAGCCTCGATTACCTTTATGTTTGGATGGCCGCTTACAACAGCTCCCAACTCTCTAGCTTTTTAGATTTCAAAGACTTGCTCTTTTCATTTTTCGTTGCGAGTAGGGTGTATCCATTCAATTTTGTATGTTTCCCATGCCCCTTTGGACTTTCAAGAAATTGAGTTACTCATACAAAATCATTCTCTAAATCTCTCTCTTGATAATTCCTTGCAGGAAAGAGGCATCATAAAACCAGAAAATAGGCAAAACAAGGGCACTTTTACAGAACACAACAAGGGCACTTTTACAGAATACAACAAGTTAGGCACCAAGGATGATCTTCTAATTTCCCATTCGCCTGTAGCCCAGCAAGATAGCCTACCTCCTTTAGTTAGTGCATTGAAAGCTTCAGCTCAACAAAATGTTGCCAGCTTTCACTTCCCTGGGCATAACAGAGGACGTGCTGCCCCACCAGCATTAACTCGAATAATTGGTTTAAAACCATTTTTCCACGATTTGCCTGAGCTTCCAGAGCTTGACAACCTATTTTCTCCAGAGGGGCCTATTTTAGAAGCACAAAGACAAGCTGCCAAACTCTTTGGGTCATCAGAGACATGGTTTCTTGTTGGGGGTACGACTTGTGGAATACAAGCAGCAATCATGGCAACTTGTTCTCCTGGAGAATTTCTAATTCTTCCTCGGAATTCCCATATATCTGCTATATCTGCCATGGTATTATCTGGTGCACGACCCAAGTACATCATTCCTCAGTATGATTTTGAATGGGACATTGCTGGCGGCGTGACTTCATCGCAGGTGAGTTTAGAAAATTCATGTACATGCTTGCAGCATTGTAATCTTTTCAACTTTAACCCCTAGGTGTTGGCTCAAGTGGTAAGGACCTTCGTCTTGGTTTTTTGCTCCCTCTAGGTCTATCATTTGAATTCTCTTGGGTGCAAACAATTTCTATGGGCTATCGGACTGAAGATTTTTTCCCTTGAATTCTCCAAGCTGCACTTGCAGGAAACTCCTTGCTGAGGGCATGTGCACCTCAGGATTAGTCAGGACTTTGTTTTCGGACACCCTACGCCAATCAAACAACGAATCTTTTAACCTTTAAAAGACCATTTCTTGCTGATAATAAATTGGTATTCCAATGTAGTCCCGAAATAGAGTTATAACTATGGTGATGGTGTAATATTAACAATGAAGTCTTTTTAAGGGACCAAAACAAAATTTTTATAATGGCATTTTCTTTTGTTTTTTGTTTTAGTGACAGTGAGCAGCCATTTTGTTACTGAAACTATACTTATTTACGAATCAAGGTGGCTGTTTTTGCAGGTAGAGCAAGCGGTCAAGGAACTAGAGATGGAAGGTCAAAGGGCAGCTGCAGTATTTATCACTTCCCCCACATATCATGGTATATGTAGCAACTTGACCCAAATTTCCCAGCTGTGTCATTCCCATGGAATTCCTTTGATTGTTGATGAGGCTCATGGGGCACATCTTGGATTTCATCCCCAGCTTCCCAGTTCAGCCCTTCAGCAAGGAGCTGATCTTGCAGTACAGTCCACTCACAAAGTTTTATGCTCTCTCACACAGTCCTCAATGCTACACATGTCGGGGAATATGGTAGATAGTGAAAGAATATGTAGATGTCTCCAAACTCTTCAAAGCACTAGCCCTAGTTATTTGCTTTTGGCATCATTAGATGCTGCTAGATCTCAATTAAGTGAAAATCCAGATACTATTTTCAACAGAGCAATGGAATTAGCCTTTGAAGCTAAATACTTGATCAAGGAAATACCAGGCATTTCACTGCTTGACCTTGCAAGGTTTTCTAACTTTCCAGTCATTGATCCTTTGCGACTTACTATTGGTTTTTGGCAGCTTGGTTTGTCTGGTTATGAAGCCGATGAATTCTTGTGCAGAGATCATGGGATTGTTTGTGAACTTGTTGGGAACCAATCTATTACTTTCGCAATCAACCTTGGAACTTGTAGAGATGATATTCAGAGGCTTATATTAGGAATAGAGCATCTAGTAGGAATTACTGCACCGATTGATGGAGAAAAAGGGTATGGGGAGTTTAATGGTTATACACCCTTTGCAGATATCAAAATGAGCCTGATTCCCAGGGATGCCTTTTTTGCAAGTAAAAAGAAGGTCGGTATAGGAGAGAGCCTTGGGAAAGTTTGTGGGGAGCTTATATGTCCATATCCGCCAGGGATACCAGTTATGATCCCTGGTGAGGTTATTACAGAGAAAGCTTTGGAGTATCTACTGGATGTTAGAAGCAAAGGTGCTGTTATAACTGGAGCCTCTGATACTTCCCTATCTTCTATAGTAGTTTGCAATGTGTAGTTCATTACTGTGTAGAAGTGCATCTAGCTGCCAAATCCTTGCTTCAGCTTAAGGTAGTGGCGGGGCACATGAAGCCGGGAGTACTCGTGTAGCTTGTATGCACATGCCCGCCACTAATACTAGCAACCACCACCACTATAAGCCTATAACTTTTTCCATTGAATATTGGCCATGATTTTTACCGCATCATCCAAGGTACTTAACCAGAAGTTAGGTAAATGAGGTCTGCCAGAAACTCTGTTACATGAGAGGTACTTGTCACTCATGTGCTTCATATTTCAGCTACTTCATGACAAGGCTTCACTTTGTTGGGGCCTGAGGCATGTTTGCAGCAATGAATCTTGTGTTTTTCTGTTTTCATGCCCTTGAAGTAAAATGAATATTGTTGTCATATTCGTTTATTCACAGCACTTTTAAGAACTTCTCTTTCTTTTCTTTTCACATGATCAAAGTATTTAGGAGGGGAATGGTCCTTAAGGGAGGATAACATAGTGATCCCAGTACATTTGTTACCTTGCGTCAAGGTACATAAGAAGGGAGGAATTACTTCATTTCCCGTGTTGTGATGCTATTATTTACTTTAGATTTTGTTATTATCAATCATATTTTTGTTGTGACATTTTTGTATTTGCATGTCTATCACTTAAATAAACATTTTAAGTGGTTGTTTTACATTAGCAGCTGTGATTAGGGATGAAAAAATTTAGGATGAATTGCGCGACAGAATAGCATTTTGCTTTCCTATAACAGGTACATTTTTTCTCCCTAAGTTACATAAGAAGGGAGAGATTTCTTCATTCCTGTAAGAGTGAGGCAGTAGTTTCTGGCATAGTTTTGAATCTCGTTCTGTTTCGACCATGACTGGAATATTCTGTTTCGATGTAGTATCGAATTTATTACATTTCCATTCTGTTTCGTTCTAAATCCCAGCCCATTTCGGCCCAATTTTGGTCATTTCGACTGCAATTTTGCATCTTGGACTATGTTTCGTTTCGAATTGTTTTAATGTCAAATTTGTAATTTTCTCGAGTTTAGATGACATTTTTGTAAATTCTAAATCTATATGACACTCAAGCAATTGCAAAATCTAAAAGTCACTTATACAAATTTAATTTTTTTGGAATATTAAATATGTCTCCTCATTCTCTCTCTTAAAAATCTCATTATTTTCAATACTTTCTCGGATCTTATATAATTGTGATCTTTTATGATATTATCTTTTAACACCATTATCTCTACATGTTTTTAAAGTTTTTTTTTTAATGTTTTCAATGTATATTCATTTTATAAATCTTGAGTGTGTATATATATATATGTATACATACATAATACATAATTACGTACACATTTTTATTTTGTTAATTATTAGTTTATGCTTTTAAATATATATACATATAACTAATCCAGAAATAGTATTAATCGGTATCAAAATATTTCATTCATAGCTTAAAATTGCCTAGAAATTGTCCACATGCTCAAACAAACAAATACATAAATAACAAAATGAAAACAAAAGCTGTTCTTAAAAAACAAGTGTTTGGCAATACTTTTCAACATATTTTATTGTTATTTATTATTTTATTATTATTTTTTACATACTTTTAGTTATTATTTATTACTATTTAATATTCTTTTATTATTTTTTACTTACTTTTTTATTACTATTTATAATATACGTCAACACTTCTCGACGTTTAAACCGAACTAAAGTAAATTTATAATAATCATACATTTTTTAGAAAAACATATATTTAAATTTCTATGAAAATTCAAAACTTCTGACTTCTTCGTGGCTTCTTCAAACTTGTTCTTAAATTTTGGCCTGACAAACTTATGGCCTGCAATAATTATTCTTTATTTTCTCCTTTTGAGTCCCTTGCTAGCCTTGCCTTGGGTTCTTTCGAATGTATATATATATGCGTGCGCACGTTGAACTTGTAATAACTTTTGAGAGAAGGAAAAGCACAGGAGAGAACGGAAATGGATGTCACCAGAACACTGCCGGAAGAATGTATCGCCAAGATAATTTCCGGCACATCCCCTCGGGACGCATGTAGGTTGTCGATGGTCTCCCGTGCCTTCGAATCCGCTGCAACTTCGAATCTCGTGTGGGAGGGGTTTCTGCCACCTGGTTATCAAGAGATCATTTCTTCGTCGTCATCATCGTCCGCATCCTTGAACATGTTGACCAAGAAGAATCTTTATTTCCATCTTTGCGACAATCCAATTCTGATCGGAAACAGTAACAACATGGTAATCTGCAAAAAAACGACCTAGTTGACTTTACCCTGTCTTGTCTACCTAGTTTTGTTTACTTGCTATAAGCTAGGAATTCAGGGCTATTTTTCTCTGTTGTTTTTGCTTCAAGATATACCCTTGTCATTGGAGTTCCTAAAGATGGATTAGTGCATGTTGTGAGACAGAAACGATTATTTTGGAAAACTTGTTCCAAATTCAGATAGATTGATTTCCTAGTGCTTTTTAAAGTGGCTATACTTTCTGGCTTGAATTCTTGTTTGTTAGATTTGAATGTGAGAGGTGCTTTAAGTCTGTAACTGCAGTCCCAATAATTTTTAACGGTAATTTTTGATGCTATCTTTACTTATTAAAATTTTTTTTGATGCTATCTTTGTTCTTTAAGTTCAAAACTCATTTTTCACATGGTAATTCGTCTTATGTTCTGATAATAGCAACCACTTTTGACCTTGTTCTTTCGTTCTGATTTATTCCTGTGAAATCACCACTTGTGTCTTAAAGCTTAAGCTGATGGGAATATGTAGATTTAATGTATATTTATACTTGTCTTCACACACTCCCTCAATTAACCTCAAAACCTCTGCTTTAATGCCGTTTGAAATCACTACTTGACAACTCTAGACTTTTCTTCTTGTTTTGTAATCTCTTTGTATGTGTCAATGATTGAACAGAGTTTCCAAATAGATAAACCGAGTGGGAAGAAATGTTTGATGCTGGCTGCGAGGGAGTTAAGTATAATATGGGGAGCTGGAGACACACCATATTACTGGAATTGGATTTCCTCAACTCAGTCACCGGTTCTACCCAAGTCTAGGTCTCTCTTCATCTCTCTGTTTGCTTGAGTACTGATTGCTTGTTTACCCTTTTGTGTTATTTATAGCAATGGTGTGTATAATGTGCAGATTCTCGGAAGTAGCTCATCTTAGAAGTGTTTGTTGGCTTGAAATAAAAGGCAGAATTGAGACAAAAATCCTTTCCCCAAAAACAAAATATGGGGCATACTTTATCTACTCCATGGAAAATGGTTGCTATGGGTTTGAAATCCCTGTGAAAGTATCCATTAGACTGGAAAACGAGGTGGAAGGAGGTGATGCTATCAATGCTTATTTGAATCCAAGAATATGGTCGGGTACACATGATCGACAACAATCAAATGAGGAATTATTACAAATTAACCGACAGGATGGTCGACTTCCAATCAGGAGAGAGGATATGTGGATGGAGATTGAGATTGGAGAATTCTTCAATGGCAGCCAAGTTGATGATCATGGCGTGGTCGAGATGTGCTTGAAGGAGGTTCAAGTCCTTAACGGGAAGTCTGGCCTTGTGGTCCATGGCATTGAGCTTCGGCCAAAAGAAGAAAGCTAATTAGTAAGCGATTGGTACCTATTTTCTTTCTGAGCAAAGTGCATTTGCAGGGAGACCTGTTTTTTCTGCATTATATTATGAGCAACGTTTTGAGGGTTGGACTTGGACTATGTGTGTATATATATATATATGCATGTATTGTGAATACATCGCATACATTGTGTGTTATGTATTGGGATTGTTACTGAGGGAAACTATGGTTATATGAACGCTTATATTCTACAAGGGAGGAATTACTTCATCTACTGTAGGAACAAGCAAGGCATGTGCAGCAATTTCTGAAATATCGTTTGTTTTGCCTGAACATAGATAGCTAGGTAAGGGGTGGAATCCATGGTACCCTGCCTGCTGCAAGTTTACCATGTCACCTTAACTGGATCAACTTTAAGAAGTTTTGCAAATCCAACATCCAATATTAAGAGCAACAGAAGCCTCCATGGGTAAAAACTCTTGAAGAAATTCGAAGAAATATTATAAAAGCCTCGATCAAATTATCGGGTTAGTATTTTGATAACGAAGTGTTATATCTTCCTTGTAATAAAAGTGATTTACATTCTGACGGACCAGTTCAAGATATGTTAATTCGTAAGTTTTCTTTTATAACATTTTTGTGCACACCAAGCATTTCTCACTAGGATTATATTTTTAAAAGCCTGTCGATATCAAAACTTGCGTAGGAATTACCTAGGTGATCCAAAACAGACAGAAAAACAAATAAATAAAAAAATAAAAGCAACAAACAGAACAAGAAACAAAAGCTGTACTGATTTTTCAAGCTTCTCTCCTTAGGGGAATGAATAACGCTATATATATATGGGACGGATCTTAGAGTATTGACATTGGATTGGTCATCCCAATTTTTAAAATTTGAAGAATATGTAACTTTTTAATTTTTAACTAATCATTCAACACTTCAAATTTACATTGGATTAATCATCATATTCTCTATAATAATAAAATATTATTATTTTTATTATTTATATTTATTTAATAATTTTTTATTTTTTAATTGCTTTTGTATTTTATTTTCATAATCTTCAATAACCTCCAACAATCTTTTTCATTTTTATTTTCACAATTCAACAATCTAAAATATAATAATCTCATATGTATATAGACGGTAAAATCTCATATGTAAATAAAAATCTCATATATAAACAATCCATAAAAATCCCATATCTAAAATAAAATAATCTCAAATGTGAGACAAGAAATAATAAAATACTAATTTGAAGAAGTTATAGTTCTTTTCATATATGAAATGTGAGATAGATTTACTTAAACTAATATTTCATATAAAAAGTGTTTAGCTAGCTAATTCAATGTGGATTCAATTTCATCAACATTCTAAAAAATATAAAAAACACTGACATTTGGCTAATCCAATGCTAGTGCTCTTAGGGGTTCGCTCAAAAAATTAAAACAAGTCCTTAAGGCCTTAACCACTTAAAAAAATTTAAAATAAATATTAATTGTATGCTTCTTAAAAAATATTTATAAATTTCAAGTTCCTGGAAAATCTAGAACATAATCCCAAATTATTAAACAATTGAATTTTTCTTTATTAAGAAATAATAGTCTGTTCCTACAAATTTTTAAACTCTAATCTTTCTTTTCTAGGATTGATTTTCTTCATTCCCTTGAATTCTCTTGAATAATTTTCTTTATTAACACTAATCATATTAACTTCTTTGTTAAAGAGGGAGCCTATCTATAATTTGCAATTTCTTTTATTATTGTAAATAAACTCTATGTATCTCTAAATTGATAATTTTTTCGAGATATGATTTCTTTTTAAATCTTTGTTAGATCTCGAGTAGAACGCATTTTATGTGCTTATATTTTTTCTGTGTCCTAAATTTGGCATGTTTGAATCATGCACACAATACTATTTGTATCACATATAGACAATACAACAGATTGGCCTTTTCACGGCAATCATAAATCGCTGGTAAAAGTCTAAAAATCGCTGCCATATACATATAGCAGCGATTTCTAAGTTGTTGGATCATCGCCGGTACTATTCAGCCATTTCCAATATACAACGGCGGAAATTATAAATCGCCGTGAAAAGTAGTACATTATTCAACGATTTTATATTCGCTGGCATAGAAATTGAAAAACTGAATCTTATTCGGCAGCGACAACTAAATCGTGGCCAAATACTCTACCAGCGATTATATAATCGTTGGAAAATATCTTTGGTTCTTTGGATACATATTCCAGCGTTTTTGTAATCGCAGCTAAAAGGTATACCAGCGAGTTTTTAATCGCTGCCAAAAGAATCAATGTCCTAAGATTGATATCCCAGCGATTAAAAACTCGCTGGCTTTTGCAATGGCCGCGAGTTTTAAAACGCTGGTATAAAATTTCCCAGCATTTTAAAAATCCCTGGGAAATCATATCCCAGCGAGTTATTAATTGCTGGGATAGAAACCTTGGAACAAAAAATATCTTAGCATCGATTTAGAACTCGCTGGTATAGATTATAGCTGCGATTTATAAAACGCCAGCATATAATTTATTCTTTGTAAAGAAATTTCCCACCGTTTCTAAATCGCTTGGATAGTTATTTCTGTTTTTAGATTTCTATACCAGCGATTAGTAACTCGCTGGGATATATTATGGCAGCGATATTTGCATTGCCGCCAATCTGTGTTCCGTTGTTAATTGATTTAGCAGCGATAAAAAAATCGCTGGTACTAAAGTAGTATTGCACCCCGTTGCTTTTGATTTCATTTTTTTAAATTTTTTGACGACGAGTTTTCAATCGGTGCGAAAACATAAAAATGGAATTTTTATAACCCATTATTCTTACTGGGTCTTGTTAGACCCAATAAGAATAATGGGTCTCATCCATGCAATTGTACTTGATTGACATTTCATATCTACATTTCATCAACATTTCCATATCTATTTAATTCAACAATTTCTGAATTGATTCAATTCAACAAAACTCATATATCAACTATCACTGGGTGGTGCACAAATACAAATCAGATATCCAAACAAGCTGAGCTATTAATTACATCATATCTAGTCATCACTATTATATATTTGATTTGAACACTACTATCACTAGATCAGACTTTTCATCAAATGTTTTTCTTTGTTTTTTTCCTTTTGATCAACAAAGGTGGCGAACACAGAAAACTGACGTTACGAGCTCGCTTGCCCAAGCAACTTGAATGGCCATATCACCACTATGATCATGAACTCTCCTGATCTATTGCATTAAGTCAGGACATCCGTATTTCCGCTGATCATGAAAACAGTGAAACCATCCATCAAAATATTAGAACTGGTTTACTTAAGAATCCTCAAAACTAATAATGGTTCATAAGAAGAAAATATTACCTTACTTATCAAAAGATCAGTTTTGAGATCTTACCTTAGACTTTGTACTTTATGTGCATCCCGGCCCCATAATTGCTCCATGGTCGAATAAAAACATTTGCTCAATTGCTATGCAATAGGAAGATCTACCCCCATAGGTTGCATTTATAAAGAATTTAAATCCCTTTAAAGCAATCAACTTATCAATCAGTTTTATAAAAAATATACATAAAATATAGCAGATTGGTACATCCAACGTATATAATTATATGCACATGCTGAACTTTGTAATAACTTCCGAGAAGGAAATGGATATTACCAAAACACTGCTGGAAGAATGTATCGCCAACATAATTTCCGGCACTTCCCCTCGAGAAGCATGTAGGTTGTCGCTGGTCTCTCGTGCCTTCGAATCCACTTCAACTTCGAATCTAGTGTGGGAGAGGTTTCTTCCACCTGATTATCAAGAGATCATTTCCTCATCCTCCTCATCCTTGAAGAACATCATGTTGACCAAGAAGAATCTTTATTTCCATCTTTGCGACAATCCAATTCTAATCGGAAACGGGAACAACATGGTTATAATCAGTAAAAAGACATAATCAAGTTATCTTTATCCTGTCATAGGAGGTTCTAAAGATGAATTAGTACATGTTTTGAGACTGAAATGATTATTTTGGAAAACTTGTTCCAAGTTCAGATAGATTTCCAAGTGCTTTTTAAAGTGGCTATACTTTCTGGCTTGAATTTTTGTTTATTAGATTTGAATGTGAGAGGTGCTTTAAGCCTGTTAACTGCAATCCCAATAATTTTTAAAGGTGATTTTTAATGATATCTCTGTTCTTGAAGTTCAAAACGTATTTTTAACATAGTAATTTGTCATATGTTCTGATAATAGCAAGCACCTTTGACCTTGTTATTTGATTGTGATTTACTCATTTGAAATCACAACTTGTGCTTAAAATTTTTAAGCTGATAGAGAGTGAGGCTCGAACTCAAAACCTCTACTATAAAATTAAGTGAAATAACCACTTCTTCAGAAAATATAGATTCAATCATTTATACTTGTCTAAACATCTCGAGACTTTTCTTCTAGATTTGTAATCTCTTTGAGTGTGCCTATCATATTGAACAGAGTTTCCAAATAGATAAAAAGAGTGGGAAGAAATGTTTGATGCTAGCAGCGAGGGAGTTAAGTATTATATGTTGTGAAAAACGATGACAATAAAGTGAAAAATATGAATATGGAAGAGAAAATCACACACGGCACACAGATATACGTGGTTCGGCAAATTGCCTACGTCCACGGGAGCTGCAGAGGATTTTATTGCTTGAGGAATCACACTACAATGGAGGGACGAAATACTGTTCACCAACAGTGTTGTACAGTACAACCAAATATGTAGAAAACACATATTTATAGTCAAACGGCGGAAAAGCCCTAGATATGAAATTATACGATGTTCGCTCAAGCGGCGTGTCGAGCGCGCGTCGAGCGAACTCCCTTCCGCAACGGCTCGAGCTCACTGTCGAGCGGACATCGAGCGTTCAACTTTACCTGATTTCGCTCGAGCGAGATAATGTCTCCGCTCGAGCGAACTCCCTTTCCCGCAACCGCTCGAGCTCACTGTCGAGCAGCGTTCGAGCGTTCGAATCTGCCTGACTTCGCTCGAGCGGCCAAAAGCCGTCGCTCGAGCGAAGTGGACTAGATTCCACAATACTCAACATAATATGGGGATCTAGAGACACTGCACATCACTGGAAATGGATTTCCTCAACTGAGTCACTGGTTCTACCCAAGTCTAGGTCTCTCTCCATCTCTCTGTATGCTTGAGTACTGCATGCTTGTTTACCTTATTTTGGTAAAAATTATAGCAATGGTGTGTAAAATGTGCAGATTCTCGGAAGTAGGTCATCTTAGAAATGTTTGTTGGCTTGACATAAAAAGCAGAATTGAGACAAAAATCCTTTCCCCAGAAACAAAATATAGGGCATACTTTATCTACTCGGTGGTGGATGGTTTCTCTGCATTTCATTACCCTTTGAAAGTATCCATTAGACAGGAAAACGAGGTGGAAGGAGGTGATGCTACCAATGCTTATTTGAATCCAAGAATGTGATCGTTGAAGTCAAATGAGGAAGTATTACCATTTAACCGACTGGTTGGGTGGACTTCCAGTCGAGAGAGAAGATATGTGGCTGGAGCTTGAGATTGGAGAATTCTTCAATGGCAGCCAAGTTGATGATCATGGCGAGGTCGAGATGTGCTTGAAGGAGGTTCGAGTCCTTAACGACATGTTTGGCCTTGTGGTCCATGGCATTGAGCTTCGGCCAAGAGAAGAATTAAAGTTAATTAGTAAGAGGTTGGTGTCTATTTTCCATCTGCTCGGCAAAGGACATTTGCTGTGAGACCTGAATTTGTGTGCATTATATTATGTGCAATGTTTCAAGACTTTGGATTATATAATTTATATATAGAGAAATGATATTTGTAGTCTCATTGTTGCAAGCTCTGCAGTCTTTCTGAAGAAAAGGGTGAATCCCACTTTTTTTTTAAAGAGAGTGCATGCATGAGACTTGCACACCTTAATATTATATCTAGCATTACTCGTATATATAAATATATATATGCATCCATTGTGAATGCGTCGCATGCATGCATGATTTTGTGTTATGTATTGGGATTTTTACTACTTTGGTAATATAAACGACTATATTCTATAAGGGTGGAGTTACTTCATCTACTGTAGGAGCAAGCAAAGCGGCAACAGTTTCTGAAATTTCATTTGTTTTGTGTGAATATGAAGGCAAGGGGTGGAATCCATGGTACCAGCTACCATGTCAGTTGGCTTGAATCAAATCTAAGAAGTTTTGCAAATCCAACTTCCAATATTAACAGCAATTGGAGCCTCCATCGGTAAAACCCTAGTAGAAATCCGAAGAACTAATTGTAGGAGATCTGAAAAAGGAATATTAGAAAAGCCTCGATCAAATTATCGAGTTAGTATTTAATAAAAAAGTGCACTGTTATATCTATTTTATAGACATGTGACTGTTGGGAATTTGGAGCTACCAGATTCATCCTCTTAGAATCTACCCTTTGCAGGAATAATAAGAAAAATAGAGAAATAATAACAACACAAGAAATTTATGTGGAAACTCTAAAACAGGAGAAAAACCACCAGACCTAAAGAAGAAAATTCACTATGTGAAAAATTATTACAATCACACAATTTTTCTCCTCACCCCAAACACACCCACAAAGCTACCCCCACTAGTAAAACTTTAACTTTACACATCTTCCCCTTTTACAAAAAGGCCAATGGAGGAATTTAACTAAAATAAAAAGTTACTAGATAAGCTTTCAACTGGTATACTTAAACTAAGAGGTTAAGCCTCTTATTTATAAGCTTAAGGATTTGCTTCTCATTTACTTTCCACCGGTGTGGGACTAAACAAAGGAGTACAAAAGTCAACAATCTCCACCTTGCGACTTTTGACTGGTCCCACAGTCAAGCTCCACCTCAATGAAGATTTTCATAGCTTCCGCTATCATGCTTCACCATAAAAGCATACCCACTCAGAATAAACCAATTCCAAGCATTTCACTTCGGCCCATGTCGAAAACAACCTTGCTGAAAATTATGGTGTAACTTCCGCGTTACCTTTTTTGGAAGTTCATCAGCCATCGACATGAATTCCCACTACACACCCTGTATCAATGCCAAACCAATGCCTGTGTGTAAACTTGTGGACCCGCTAACATTAACACATCCTCTATCATGGCAACTTTGGGAATTAGCGGCATGCCATGAGGATGTACATGACTCTTTTTAAAGATCAAAATCTTTTATGGAGAGAGACACAATATTAGCATCATTTCCAATATCTCCATTTACTGACTTGGAGCCACTTGCCGAACTAGCTCCTGTTTTTGGATAATTTTTCTTGACGTGCTCAGATTGTCCACACTCCCAGCAGACTACTTTTTTCTTCATGGAGTTCTTCATCTTCCCATTTTCAACTGCTACTATTACTAAGTTCTCAAGTGGAACATTACTTCCACTACTTAGTATTCTCTCTTCAGAAAAGATTTTACTGGTAACCTCTGAAAAAATTATTTTCTCCTTTCCATGTATCAAAATAGGCTTCATGTGCTCATACGAAGGTGGAAGAGACCAGATGAGTCTCAAGGCTTGATCTTCATCATCAATTTTAACTCCAATAGATTCTAGCTCAGCGACAATGCCATTGAGAACGCTTAAATGATCTGAAATAGTTGTACCTTCACTCATCCGTAGTGTATGAAACTGCTCTTTCAGGTACACACGATTTGAGATGCCATTTGTCTGATACAACTCTTCAAGTTTTTCCTAGAATTCCTTTGCCGTAGAAATTCCATGCACATTTGCAAGAACATTTTTGGCCAGGCACAGACGTATTGCACTTACTGTTCTCAAATCCAGATCCTCCCAATCTTCATCGCTCATTTTAGATCTGCTTTTTTCACCCGTCACACTAGTACCAGTGCTGACTTCAGGTGTTGGTCTGCCCTTCAATGCCTTATGTAATCCTGATTGAATCAAGACATCCTTGACTTGTACTTGCCATAAGCCAAAATTGATTATCCCATCAAATTTCTCCACCTCAAATTTGACAATATTTGAATGCATACTTCCTGATATTGTTTTGATAAATTTATTGTAGAAATGAATAGTACCTCACTAAGTCAGTTCCCAGGAAAGATTGGAGAGTCACAATAGACACACTTAAAATTTTCAATATCCTAGACAGAACCAACCTCCTTAGACTGTACGTATCCACACTACCACACCAAAACTCCACCCCACAAAAAGAACCTAGTGGCTCTGATATCAATTGTTGGGAATTTGGACATACCAAATTCACCTCCTTAGAATCTACCATTTGCAGGAATAATAAAAAAAATAGAGAAATAAAAACAACACAAGGAATTTATGTGGAAACTATAAAACAGGAGAAAAACTACTAGACCCAGAAAAGAAAATCCACTATGTGAAAAATTATTACAATCACACAATTTTTCTCCTCACCCCAAACACACCCACAAAGCTACCCCACTAGTAAAACTTTAACTTTACACCTCTTCCCCTTTTACAAAAAGGCCAATAGAGGAATTTAACTAAAGTCAAAAGTTACTAGATAAGTTTTCAACTGGTGCACTTAAACTAAGAGGCTAAGCCTCTTATTTATAAGCTTAAGGATTTGTTTCTCATTTACTTCCCACCGGTGTGGGACTAAACAAAGGAGCACAAAAGTCAACAGTGACTTCATTCTCTTTAAAAAATAATAAAAAAATAAAATCTATTTTATAATAAAAATGATTTGAATACCGTTCCCGTAGCTGTTTCGGTTAAGGTACTGGAACGAAATATTATAGTATCAGTACCGTTTCGGGATTAATTATATATTATATATAAATATTATATGTATATATAAACTACCAACTAATATAATAAATACATATATATATGTTTGTGTGTATCATTTATATGTGTATATATATGGAAGAATTGAAGATTTATAAAATGAATATAAGTTTAAAAAATCAAAAATTTGAGTTGAGAAACATAAATAAAGAAAAAATAAAAATAAAAGAATAGAAAAATTACTAAAACTAATTATATTTAGAAAAAGAGAGAATGATGGGACATACTTAAAGTTACAAAAAAAATTAAAATTATATAAATACATTTTATATTTTAGAACTAAATCAAATACCATATGAATTCCAAATTTAAAAAAATGCCATCCAACAAGAAAATTATAATAACAATGCGAAACTGAACAGGAGCTGGAATGCCAATTCCTGCCGAAATGGACCGGAACGGGTCAGAATTTGGAGCGAAACGAAACAATGAGGTTTAGTGTACTAAATACTACATCGGAACGGAAAATTTCGGCTAGAATAGAATTCAAAACTATGGGTGTAAGAATTTTTCTTCGAATCGAGAAAACTAATCGGATTGACTAAAAGAGCCCGATCGATCTCGGTCCAAGAAACTAAAGAAATTGAATTTTTGGTCCAAAATGATCTAGTTGGGTCCAAAGTAATCCTTATCGGTTTTGTCTAGTCTGTACTTTTGGTGGATCAAAAAAATCGATCCAGTCTGATATCCTCCTCCAAGATTGACCGGACCGAATCGATTACACTCTTAATTCTGATGTATAATTTCAAGACATGTTAGTTTGTAAATTTTCTTTTATAAAATTTGTGTGCATGCCAAACATTTCTCTCCAGGGTTATAATTTTAAAACCCGGTCAATATCCAAACTTGCATAGAAAATACCCAGCTAGGCGATCAGAAATAGACGAAAAACAAATAAATAACAAAATAAAAGCAACAAACAGAACAAAAAACAAAAGCTGTACTAATTTTTCAAGCCTTCTATTCCTATTTAGGGGAATATATATATATATATATGTAGGGACGGATCTTAGGGGCCGTTCAAAACAATAAAACAACACCTTAACCACTGAAAAATTAAAATAATTGTATGCATTGTTGTAAATACATATATTTGGTGGATGATCATGTTGTAAATATTATTGTGCATGTGAATTAGTTGTTGTGCATATGAGAGTTCATTGTGCTTGTGACTTAATTGTTGTGCATGTGAATTGATTGCCGCAACAAACTACCATGGAAGTTGCTTATAAAAGGAGGTCTTGAAGATCATTTGTAACACACAAGAATAGAAGAGTAGTGAATGATATTGAGCTCTTGAAGAGTAAAATATATTGCAATCTCTCAATTTTCATACTTCTCTTTTGCAATTTTTTATTCATTTGCTACTTCTTTTTAATTTTATAACACGTTATCAATACAAGACTCTAGCCAGCTGTAATATTCTTTAGATTTATGATCTATGGTAAGATACAATTAAGTAAGAATTTTCAATGACATCTTTTTACTTTAAAGCTTAATTTTTATTATATCATGCACATGGTCGGTTATACTACTTGATTATTATTATCTCTGGCGAATTAATATTTTCATAATTTATATACTAGTTATATCTGTAGTGGATTTTTATTCCCATAGTTTCCATACCAGTTATATCTTTGGTGAATTAATATTCCCATAGTTTATATACTAGTTATATATTTAATATATTTGTTATAAATAATGTCAAATCTTTCAAACTTAGAATTTGTTGCTCTTGATGTTTCTGGCAACAATTACTTATCTTGGATCTGCCTTATGCTTTAAGTAATTTTTAAATATGTTAGACTTATTTATGCCATATTTTTGTTGTCTATCTATTACTAGATTGTAGATTGTTCTAGTCAGCTCAGCTTTTGACATTAGTGGAATCCAAAATATGGTTAAGAGTCGAGAAAGTATAATATTTCTAAACTTTTGATATTTTTAATAATCATATTGATGTCACATTAATATTTGTTATTTATTATTTACATATGCAATTTGGAGTGGATGAATAACAACCTGTGCAGCCTGGGTTGGATGGATTACAATCGGTGCAATGATATGGTTGAATTTTAATTTCTGCAAATATTTGTTGAAACTTTATGGTTCAATTTCATATTATGTGCATGAAAAGTATGATTTTGGTATGTGCAAGAAAATTGGCTATTAGATATGAGTTCTCATTAAATATTCTTAATTTAGCAAGATGCAGGAGTATTGTCTGTGGAGGTTGTGCTGACAAATATTGTTGAATGCTTGGAAGAAGAAAGTTTGGCAACCCCTGGTTTCTAAAATTATTTTTGGAGGAGAGTTTGGCAAGTGATAGGTTTTGTAATTTTTTTTGTAAAAAGAAAGGTTGCAAGTTGTAGTTGTTGTAATTATTTTTTTGGAAGAAAGCTTGGCAAGTGATAGATTTTTTAATTATTTTTGTAAGAAGAAATGTTGCAAGTTGTAGTTGTTGTAATTATTTTTTTGGAAGAAAACTTGGCAATTGATAGGTTTTGTAATTATTTTTGTAAGAAGAAAGGAAATACCAGGCATTTCAGTGCTTGACCTTGCAAGGTTTTCTAACTTTCCAGCCATTGATCCTTTGCGACTTACTATTGGTTTTTGGTAGCTTGGTTTGTCTGGTTATGAAGCTGATGAATTCTTGTGCAGAGATCATGGGATCGTTTGTTAACTTGTTGGGAACCGATCTATTACTTTCGCAATCAACCTTGGAACTAGTAGAGATGATATTCAGAGGCTTATATTAGGAATAGAGCATTTAGTAGGAATTACTGCACCGATTGATGGAGAAAAAGGGTATGGGGAGTTTAATGGTTATACACCCAGGGATGCCTTTTTTGCAAGTAAAAAGAAAGTCGGTATAGGAGAGAGCCTAGGGAAAGTTTGTGCTTGGGGAGCTCATATGTCCATATCCGCCGGGGATACCACTTATGATCCCTGGTGAGGTTACTACAGAGAAAGCTTTGGAGTATCTACTGGATGTTAGAAGCGAAGGTGCTGTTATAACTGGAGCCTCTGATACTTCCCTATCTTCTATAGTAGTTTGCAATGTGCAGTTCATTAATACTGTGTAGAAGTGCATCTATCTGCCAAATCCTTGCTTCAGCTTAAGGTAGTGGCAGGGCTTATGAAGCCGGGAGTACTTGTGTAGCTTGTATGCGCATGCCCACCACTGATACTGGCAACCACCACCACTATAAGCCTATACCTTTTTCCATTAAATCTTTGGGAGAGCGTTGGAGAATGACTTTCCTTTCCCCTTTGAACATTGACCATGATTTTTACAGCATCATCCAAGGTACTTAACCAGAAATTAGGTAAATGAAGTCTGCCAGAAACTCTGTTACATGAGAGGTACTTGTCACTCATGTGCTTCATATTTCAGCTACTTCATGACAAGGCTTCACTTTGTTGGGGCCAGCAATGAAATCTTGTGTTTTTCTTTTTTCATACCCTTGAAGTAAAATGAATATTGTTGTCATATTCGTTTATTCACAGCACTTTTAAGAACTTCTCTTTCTTTTCTTTTCACATGATCAAAGTATTTAGGAGGGGAATGGTCCTTAAGGGAGGATAACATAGTGATCCCAGTACATTTGTTACCCTCAAGGTACATAAGAAGGGAGGAATTACTTCATTTCCCGTGGGGTGATGTTATTATTTACTTTAGATTTTGTTATTATCAATCATATGTTTTGTTGTGACATATTTTTAAGTGGTCGTTTTACATTAGCAGCTGTGATTAGGGATGAAAAAATTTAGGATGAATTGCGCGACAGAATAGCATTTTGCTTTCCTATAACAAGTACATTTTTTCTCCTTGAGTTACATAAGAAGGGAGGGATTACTTCGTTTCCTGTAAGAGCGAGGCAGTGGTTTATGGCATAGTTTTGAATCCCGTTCCGTTTTGACCATGATTAGAATATTCCGTTTTGGTGTAGTATCCAATTCACTACATTTCCATTCTGTTTCGTTCTAAATCCCAGCCCATTTCGGCCCAATTTTGATCATTTCGACTGGAATTTTGCATCTTGGACTGTGTTTCGTTTTGAATTGTTTTGAGGGAAATGATAGGGATCCCCAGCGGGATCCCGTACATTTATCCCACTCAAAAGTTTTTTTGAAATTTTTTTAACAGAAAGATTAAGATTTAAAAGTGTTAAAAAAATGATTTGAAAAAAATATTTAAAAGTGTTTTTTTTTAGTTTTTTCCATATCATGTTTTAACACTTTTAAATATTTTGAAAAAATAATAAAATTCATAATATAATTAAACATAATTTTCTTAATCTTTCTAGAAAAAAAAATTCAAAAAAATAAAAGTTGAGAGAGATGTTTGAACGGGATCCCCCAGCGGGATCCCTAGCATTGCCCTAGTTTTAATGTCAAATTTTTAATTTTCTCGAATTTAGATAATATTTTTGTAAATTTCAAATTTAGATGACACATGCAATTGCAAAATCTAAAAGTCATTTATACAAATTTAATTTTTTTGGAATGTTAAATATGTCTGCTCATTCTCTCTCTAAAAAATCTCATTATTTTCAATAATTTCTTGAATCTTATATAATTGTGATCTTTTATAATATTATCTTTTAACACCATTATCTATACATTTTTTTATAGAAAAATCTAGTTGCAATTACAACTGCGTACTAATATATGTACCAATATAATGTGATTGGTCAAAAAATAGATTTTTATTAAAAACAATGCTAATTTAAATTTTGAATATGAAGGAATCAATATTGATATGCAGATTAGTACACGACTTTGTTTATATGTAATAAAACTATTTTTTTAATATTTTCAATGTATATTCATTTTATAAATCTCGAGTATATATATATGTATACATACATAATATATAATTACGTACACGTTTTTATTTTGTTAATTATTAGTTTATGTTTTTAAATATATATACATATAACTAATCCAAAAATGGTATTAATCGATATCAAAATATTTCGTTCAAACCTTAAAATTGCATAGAAATTGTCTACATGCTCAAACAAACAAATACATAAATAAGAGCACTCTCAATGGATTTTTCATCCTATCTTTTAAAATACATCACTAAATCTCACTTTTTCTATTTTACATACTGATTTTTACAATATATCATATATCAGCTTATCTATTTTTTCTTCATATCATTTTAATATTATACTTTTTAATATTTTATAAGAGAAAAAGTACAATAAAAGAAATTAATTTTAAAGAAAAAGTACAAGAAAAAGATAGAAAACAATTAAAATAATTTTACATTTGTGTACAGTTGCTTCTACATCTAGAGGCAACACTGTACACAAATGTAAAATAGAAAAAAAATAAAGCATCCGTTGGATGCATGTTTTAGACCATTTTTCTTTAAATTTTACATAACAATGAAACCCATTGTGAGTGCTCTAACAAAATGAAAACAAAAGCTGTTCTTAAAAAACAAGTGTTTGGGTGTTGAGATATTCTCAACACTTCTCAACATATTTCATTATTATTTATTATTTTATTATTACTTTTCACATGCTTTTTATTACTATTGATTACTTCTTACTATTATTCAATATTCTATTATTACTTTTTACTTATTTTTCATTACTATTCACAACGTACCTCAACACTTCTCAACATCCAAACCTAATAAATCATACATTTTTTAGAAAAACATATATTTAAATTTCTATGAAAATTCAAAACTTTTGACTTCTTCGTAGTAGGGGTGTAATCGGTCCGGTTTTGAACAAAATTTAGGACCGAATCAGTAGGCACTGGTTTTACATTTTTCAAAACCGATTACGCACCAGTTACCCACCTAACCGATATTCCGGTTTTATCGGTTTTCGGTCTGATTTTTCGGTTTTAATAAAATACAAATTTATCATAAAAAATCTGTTTATTAAAAAAAAAAACTGTTTTGTCAAAAAATTATGCTATAAAAAAACTGTTGGGTTAAAAAAAAATCTGCTATGTATTGGTATTAGTATATAACTATTAACTATAGTCTATATGTTAGTATTTGTTAATTGTTATAGTGAGTTTAATTTATTATAATTATATTATTGATAGATTATATTGATAGTAATTAGTATAGTAATTTAGTATTAGTATTACTATATTATTATTTTATATGTGATTATTTAGTATAATGATTTATATACTAATTGATACATAGACTTAAAGTATAATACTAATAGTAATACTATTATACTATTAGTATTTAGTATTAGGTCATAAAATGTAAATTGTATTAATATAAATTATATACTAATATCTTATGTACTTATCAGAAAAAATATAAAGAGTTTTAAGTTTATTAGACAATCAAAATTTAGTAATAATATTTGAGTAATTTTCTTTCTTTTTTGGTTCTTACTTCTGATGAATCTATGATAAAATGTTATTAATAAATAATATATATTTATAATATAATATATTTAAAACATATGATCAATTAAATTTTTATGTTTAAAATTAAACTTTTATTTTATAAATTATAATAATATTATATATAATTATAATATTATTATAATTTATATTATATATAAAAATTATATATAATATAAAATATATTAAATAGTACATCCGGTCGATCCGGTTTAAAGGTGATCGAAACCAAAATGTGTACGATTCCAACCAATTTTTCATTCTATGAAACCGTTCCGAACCGGACCCATTTTCCGATTAAAATTTACACCCCTGCTTCGCCGCTTCTTCAAACTTATTCTTAAAATTTGGCCCGACAAACTTATGGCCCGCAATAATTATTCTTTATTTTCTTCTTTTGAGTCCCTAGCAAGCTTTTCCTTGGGTTCTTTCGAATATATATACATGCGTGCACACGTTGAACTTGTAATAACTTTTGACAGAAGGAAAAGAACAGGAGAGAACGGAAATGGATATCACCAGAACACTGCCGGAAGAATGTATCGCCAAGATAATTTCCGGCACATCTCCTCGGGACGCATGTAGGTTGTCGCTGGTCTCCCGTGCCTTCGAAGCCACTGCAACTTCGAATCTCGTGTGGGAGAGGTTTTTGCCACCTGATTATCAAGAGATCATTTCTTCGTCGTCATCATCGTCGGCATCCTTGAACATGTTGACTAAGAAGAATCTTTATTTCCATCTTTGCGACAATCCAATTCTGATCGGAAACAGTAACAACATGGTAATATGCAAAAAGATAACCTAGTTGTCTATACCCTATCATGTCTACCTAGTTTTGTTTACTTGCTATAAGCCAGGAATTCAGGGCTATTTTTCTATATTGTTTTTGCTTCAAGATTTACCGGATTATGCTACGGGAGCTGGCCCGCTGGGAGCCACCGTTAGTGTAAAATTTTATATATTTTTTTAAATTTTTTATATGTATTTTTTAATACTATTAAATAATTTTTTTCACAACATCATTCAAAAATATTTTCTTAATCACTAAATAATAAAAAAAAAATTAAAAAAAAAATAATATATTTTTGCAGGGAGCGGGATGCATAGCGTTTTCCAAGATATACCCTTGTCATTGGAGTTCCTAAAGATGGATTAGTACATTTTGTGGGACAGAAATGATTATTTTCGAAAACTTGTTCCAAATTCAGATAGATTGATTTCCTAATGCTTTTTAAAGTGGCTATACTTTCTGTCTTGAATTCTTGTTCGTTAGATTTGAATGTGAGAGGTGCTTTAAGTCTGTAACTGCAGTCCCAATAATTTTTAATGGTAATTTTTGATTCTATCTTTACTTATCAAAAATTTTTTTGATGCTATCTTTGTTCTTTAAGTTCAAAACTCATTTTTCACATGGTAATTTGTCTTATGTTCTGATAATAGCAACCACTTTTGACCCTTGTTCTTTGGTTCTGATTTATTCCTGTGAAATCACCACTTGTGTCTAAAAGCTTAAGCTGATGGGAATATGTAGATTTAATGTATATTTATACTTGTCTTCACACACTTCCTCAATTAACCTCAGAACCTCTGCTTTAATGCCGTTTGAAATCACTTGACTTGACAACTCTAGACTTTTCTTCTTGTTTTGTAATCTCTTTGTCTGTGTCAATGATTGAACAGAGTTTCCAAATAGATAAACTGAGTGGGAAGAAATGTTTGATGCTGGCTGCGAGGGAGTTAAGTATAATATGGGGAGCTGGAGACACACCATATTACTGGAATTGGATTTCCTCAACTCAGTCACCGGTTCTACCCAAGTCTAGGTCTCTCTTCATCTCTCTGTTTGCTTGAGTACTGATTGCTTGTTTACTCTTTTTTGTTATTTATAGCAATGGTGTGTATAATGTGCAGATTCTCGGAAGTAGCTCATCTTAGAAGGGTTTGTTGGCTTGAAATAAAAGGCAGAATTGAGACAAAAATCCTTTCCCCAAAAACAAAATATGGGGCATACTTTATCTACTCCATGGTGGATCGTTGCTATGGGTTTCAAATCCCTGTGAAAGTATCCATTAGACTGGAAAACGAGGTGGAAGGAGGTGATGCTACCAATGCTTATTTGAATCCAAGAATATGGTCGGGTACACATGATCGACAACAATCAAATGAGGAATTATTACAAATTAACCGACAGGATGGTCGACTTCCAATCAAGAGAGAGGATATGTGGATGGAGATTGAGATTGGAGAATTCTTCAATGGCAGCCAAGTTGATGATCATGGCGTGGTCGAGATGTGCTTGAAGGAGGTTCAAGTCCTTAACGGGAAGTCTGGCCTTGTGGTCCATGGCATTGAGCTTCGGCCAAAAGAAGAAAGCTAATTAGTAAGAGATTGGTACCTATTTTCTTTCTGAGCAAAGTACATTTGCAGGGAGACCTGTTTTTTCTGCATTATATTATGAGCAACGTTTTGAGGTTGGACTTGGACTATATATATATATATATATATATGCATGTATTGTGAATACATGCATACATTGTGTGTTATGTATTGGGATTGTTACTGAGGGAAACTATGGTTATATGAACGCTTATATTCTACAAGGGAGGAATTACTTCATCTACTGTAGGAACAAGCAAGGCATGTGCAGCAATTTCTGAAATATCGTTTGTTTTGCCTGAACATAGATAGCTAGGTAAGGGGTGGAATCCATGGTACCCTGCCTGCTGCAAGTTTACCATGTCACCTTACCTGGATCAACTTTAAGAAGTTTTGCAAATCCAACATCCAATATTAAGAGCAACAGGAGCCTCCATGGGTAAAAACTCTTGTAGAAATTCGAAGAAATATTAGAAAAGCCTCGATCAAATTATCGGGTTAGTATGTTGATAACTAAGTGTTGGATCTTCCTTGTAATAAAAGTGATTTACGTTCTGACGTACCAGTTCAAGATATGTAAATTCGTAAAGTTTTCTTTTATAAAATTTTGTGTGCACACCAACATTTCTCCTAGGTTATAATTTTAAAACCGTCATATCCAAACTTGCATAGAATTACCCAGCTAGGGATCAGAAAAGACAGAAAACAAAAAAAATAAAAAAAATAAAAGCAACAAACAGAACAAAAACAAAAGCTGTACTGATTTTTCAAGCCTTCTATTCCTTAAGGGGAATATATATGGATATNTATATACCAGTTATATCTGTAGTGGATTTTTATTCCCATAGTTTCCATACCGGTTATATCTTTGGTGAATTAATATTCCCATAGTTTATATACTAGTTATATATTTAATATATTTGTTATAAATAATGTCAAATCTTTCAAACTTAGAATTTGTTGCTCTTGATGTTTCTGGCAACAATTACTTATCTTGGATCTGCCTTATGCTTTAAGTAATTTTTAAATACGTTAGACTTATTTATGCCATATTTTTGTTGTCTATCTATTACTAGACTGTTTTAGTCAGCTCAGCTTTTGACATTAGTGGAATCCAAAATATGGTTAAGAGTCGAGAAAGTATAATATTTCTAAACTTTTGATATTTTTAATAGTCATATTGATGTCACATTAATATTTGTTATTTATTCTTTATAGATGCAACTTGGAGTGGATGAATCACAACCTATGCAACCTGGGTTGGATGGATCGTAATCAATGCAATGATATGGTTGAATTTTAATTTTTGCAAATATTTGTTGAAACTTTATGATTCAATTTCATATTATGTGCATGAAAAGTATGATTTTGGTATGTGCAAGAAAATTGGCTATTAGATATGAGTTCTCATTAAATATTCTTAATTTAGCAAGATGGAGGAGTATTGTCTGTGGAGGTCGTGCTGACAAATATTGTTGAATGCTTGGAAGAAGAAATTTTGGCAACCCCTAGTTTCTAAAATTATTTTTGGAGGAGAGCTTGGCCAGTGATAGGTTTTGTAATTATTTTTGTAAAAAGAAAGGTTGCAAGTTGTAGTTGTTGTAATTATTTTTTTGGAAGAGAGCTTGGCAAGTGATAGATTTTTTAATTATTTTTGTAAGAAGAAATGTTGCAAGTTGTAGTTGTTGTAATTATTTTTTTGGAGGAAAGCTTGGCAATTGATAGGTTTTGTAATTATTTTTGTAAGAATAAAGGAAATACCAGGCATTTAAGTGCTTGTCAGCTTGACCTTGCAAGGTTTTCTAACTTTCCAGCCATTGATCCTTTGCGACTTACTATTGGTTTTTGGTAGCTTGGTTTGTCTGGTTATGAAGCTGATGAATTCTTGTGCAGAGATCATGGGATCGTTTGTGAACTTGTTGGGAACCGATCTATTATTTTCGCAATCAACCTTGGAACTAATAGAGATGATATTAAGAGGCTTATATTAGGAATAGACCATTTAGTAGGAATTACTGCACCGATTGATGGAGAAAAAGGGTATGGGGAGTTTAATGGTTATACACCCTCCGCAGATATCAAAATGGGCCTGATTCCCAGGGATGCCTTTTTTGCAAGTAAAAAGAAAGTAGGTATAGGAGAGAGCCTAGGGAAAGTTTGTGCTTGGGGAGCTCATATGTCCATATCCGCCAGGGATACCAGTTATGATCCCTGGTGAGGTTACTACAGAGAAAGCTTTGAGTATCTATTGGATGTTAGAAGCAAAGGTGTTGTTATAACTGGAGCCTCTGATACTTCCCTATCTTCTATAGTAGTTTGTAATGTGTAGTTCATTAATACTGTGTAGAAGTGCATCTATCTGCCAAATCCTTGGTTCAGCTTAAGGTAGTGGCAGGGCACATGAAGCCGGGAGTACTTGTGTAGCTTGTATGCGCCCACCACTGATACTAGCAACCACCACCACTATAAGCCTATACCTTTTTCCTTCAAATCTTTGGGAGAGCGTTGTAGAATGACTTTCCTTTCCCCTTTGAACATTGGCCATGATTTTTACAGCATCATCCACGGTACTTAATCAGAATTTAGGTAAATGAAGTCTGCCAAAAACTCTGTTACATGAGAGGTACTTGTCACTCATGTGCTTCATATTTCAGCTACTTCATGACAAGGCTTCACTTTTGCAGCAATGAAAACTTGTGTTTTTCTTTTTTCATACCCTTGAAGTAAAATGAATATTGTTGTCATATTCGTTTATTCGCAGCAGTTTTAAGAACTTCTCTTTCTTTTCTTTTCACATGATCAAGGTATTTAGGAGGGGAATGGTCCTTGAGGGAGGATAACATAGTGATCCCAGTACATTTGTTACCCTCAAGGTACATAAGAAGGGAGGAATTACTTCATTTCCCGTGGTGTGATGTTTTTATTTTATTTTATTTTTTGAAATAGAGTTTAATTCAATTGAAGAAAGTTACATCTGTGACTAATAAGTTCAGGTATAAGTCATGATTACAAGTCAACTACTCATCAGTTATACGCTCCTCCGCACACAACTTTCATTATGCCGGACGCTGTCTAAAAACTTCAAAAAAACTCTCTAATGACATAGCCCTTCTGAGATGCGAGATTCTGTAAAAACAGAGATGTTCATCTTGACTTGTGTACGAGAAAACAACTCCTTTCACCCCTACCCTCCAAAGGAGGAGGGAGATTTTTCACCCTCAACTTCCAAAGAAGGATAGGGACTAAACTACCATTCTCCTTCAAAAGAGGAAAGGGAATTGCCTATTTCAAATTATTGTATTTTAACCCTAACAGACAAAAACAAAATGTAAAACAACTTGATACACTGAATGCCCATGCCGAAAGCCCTTCCACTGTCTACGCCACTTTGTCCCCCACTATCCCTGCTACCCATAATTACCCCAGCCCGCCTTACATCCTGCCACATCCTGCAACTTGCAAGTAAGCAGTGTTATTATTTACTCTAGATTTTGTTATTATCAATCATATGTTTTGATGTGACATTTTTATTTACATGTCTGTCATTTATACAATTTTAATTTTTTTGGAATATTAAATATGTCTCCCCATTCTCTCTCTAAAAAAATTTCATTATTTTCAATAATTTCTCGACTCTTATATAATTGTGATCTTTCCTGATATTATCTTTTAACACTATTATCGCTATATATATTTTTTTAATGTTTTCATTATACATTCATTTTATAAATCTCGAATATATATATGTATATATACATGATACATAATTATGTACATGTTTTTATATTGTTAATAATTAGTTTATGTTTTTAAATATATATACATATAATTAATCTAGAAATAGTACGTATCGGTATAAAAATATTTCATTCAAACTTAAAATTGTATAGAAATTGTAAACATGCTCAAACAAACAAATATATAAATAACAAAATGAAAACAAAAGCTGTTCTTAAAAAACAACACCTTAATTACTCAGAAATTTATAATAATCATACATATTTTTAGAAAAACATATATTCAAATTTCTAAGAAAATTCAAAACATGAGCTCAAAACTTCTGCAAGGACTTCTTCAAACTTCCTAAAGTTTGGCCCGACAAACCTATGGCCTGCAATAATTATTCTTTATTTTCTCCTTTTGAGGCCCTTGCAAGTTTTTTTTTTTTTGGTTATTTCTAATAATACGAGTAATGTTATATATCACACCATCATTTTATTTGTAAATCATTATATATGATATGATATATTTATCATTATTTGATGATAAAGAAATATATAATAAATAATTATTTAATAGTGATAAATATGTTACATCTTACTTAATAAGATGTAAGTGAGATGGTAATATAGTATATATAATTTTCTTTTAAATATATATATCTATACTTATATATAAAGTGCGAATCCTCTTTTTACAGTATTTTCATCTAACTTTTTAATTTCCCATTTTACCCTTAGTTATATTCTTAAATTACATTTTATTCTTCTTTTGCTAATTATTAATTTTGTCTTTTTGCAAAATTGTATTTCCGTCATTTTACATTTCTGAGCTGCCGACCTCTTTCCACTTTTATCACTGATTTTGCATCCAAATTCGATCACTTTTATTTCTTGTTTTCTTCACCGCCTTACTATTATTGTCATTTTACAATCGGATCTTATCACTTCCTCTGACAATCTCTTAATATTTTCATTTTGTTTGTATTCTGTTTCTGTCTACTCTCGCTTTCTTGCAAAAAATAAAAAATTTGTATTTTCGAATTGCTCCTCCTCCTGAATCTCCTCATGAATCTCGGCAGTCTTGGTATGGTTCTTCTTCCTCCATTCTCTTAGTGTTGCATGAGTGAATTTCTTACACTATAATCACATTATGCGCATATAGATGCAGCAAAAAAAAAAAAAAACCAAACAGATTATATGCATATGCATGAGAGAAAATCATACCCAAATACAATCTGTAACTTGTTAAAATTTTCACAACTAGAGTGAAAAAAAAAATCATACGTGTATATACAAACCAAACCAAATTAAAAAATAGTGTAACACGTGTACATCCCACCAAATATGAACATCAGCCCAGCCGTGCTCGGAACACCAAAATCCATCGCCATCAAATAACTAGATTTAAGGAGTCTGTCCAGATCTACAACGACACAAACCAAAAACACTCAAATCTATCATGATACCCACCATGCACAAATCTTTCAAAAATTTTAAAAAAAAAAATCTGACATTTGAGAAGCACGGCAGCGATGGGGTGGTTCAGGCCTTGAGGGAGAGGGCACGTGAGGGAAAGAGAAAAGTCGGCATTGGCTGGGGAAGGAGTGTATGGCTGAGGGATGGAGGTTCGGTGTGCACATGGGTGACGATGAGCGGTCGTTGATGGCGGATTTGAGGGAGGAAAGAGAGAAAGAGATGTAAAGAGAGAAGCCGTCCGTGCGAGAGAAGAGAAAGGGGCTACGGGCCTCGGGCTGGGAGAGGAGGAAGGGCTTGCTGGTGGGAGAGATAAGCGAATGGAGAGGGAGAGATCGGCGTGAAGGAGAATTGCTCACTGAGGGAAATTAATGCGACGGAGGCTCGGCTTGGGGATGGCGCGACTGATCGACGGCGAAGAAGCACTAAGGAAGAAACATCGAGTGGCTTCCATTGAGGGCAGTGGCTTGTTGGGCAAGTTTGGCTCACGGTGGAGTGTCTCGGTAGCGAGGGGTGTGGAGGAGAGCAAGGAGATCCTGGCCGCGGCGAGGCTGTGACTGGCTGATTATGGTGGGCTGGCTGGCGACGGCAGATCTAGGAAGAATATGAGAGAGAGAGAGAGAGAGAGAGAGAGAGAGAGAGAGAGAGAGAGAGAGAGAGAGAGAGAGAGAGAATGGAGAAAATATCTTGGGACGGTGGACTTGAATTTCTCATCTAAATGAACATGTGATGAGCTGTACATTTTCATAAGAAAATTATGAAACTCTTATATGTAATTAGCGAGTGATTGGAAAATACGCTATTTAAATTCATCAGTGCTTATATTTTTAAAATCGCGTACAAATTTGAGAATATATGGATGGATAAATATCATGTTATTATCTTTCTAAGAATAAAATAATCATAAAGCCTATTTTTACATTTGTTTGATTAAATATGTAAAGTACAATAGTAAATTCAAGTTTGTTGTGGGGCAATGGATTAACAGTGAATTATTTCTTTTTTGTATCATAAGCTTTTTCCCTGCTAACTTAATGTCATAAGTCTCCTCCACTGTATCAATTACTCTTTCATTAAGATTAAAGAAAGTAATCAATCATATTTAATAAGATTAAAGAAACTAATTACCAAGGTGGTGGATGAATTTACTGTTCCACTTGTGGATATTTAGTAGATTGAAATATAGAAAAAAAAATATATAAAAAAAATTAGTTTAAAAAAAATTTGAACATTAGATATTATTACAAATAATTAGGATATACAAAAATATTAGGCGAAAATATTTTTCCTCTACTATTTGCATTTGTTTATTTCCCTGTTAGCACATAGTTCATTTAAATTTTTCTATTGAATGAATTTTACACAAAATTCTATTAAGAATTTAAAATATAAAAAAATAAAATTTAAAATGTGTAAAATTTTATTTGTTATAATTTATACATTAATAATTATTGCAAGTTTAATAATAATGTTTATAAAAAATTTTCATTACTTTTTTAATTCATACATTAATAATTATTGGAAATTTAATGATAATGTTTTAAAAAAAAATTCATTACTTAGCTATTAGCACATAGTTCATTTGTAAAATTTTATTTATTTTAATTTATACATTAATAATTATTGCAAATTTAATAAAAATATTTATAAAAAAATTTCAATTTAGTGATGTACTATGGAAAAATATAAAAAAATGATGCGTTGCTTGGGGTTGGTTGTGCGGTAGGGGAAAATGTGAAAAAAATTCATAAATAGGCTAAATTGAAATGCAGAAGAAAATTAAAAAAAAATTTTAAAAATTTGAACTTTAGATATTATTAAAAATAATTAGGGCATACAAAAATGTTAACGATAATATTGTTCCTCTAATATTTGCATTTGTCTATAAAGTAAATATTTTTATTATATTTTCTTTTTTATATAATAAAAATATAAAAAACAAAATATAATAAAATTTTAAACATTAATTTATGCCAACCAGTAAGATAGTATTATTATATTTGCATGAGAATAGCCTGCATAGAAATTTTGAGAATTCTCGGACTGTTGACCATGTAATCGATTTGCAATAGCCTACATGAAAGTTTTGTTTTCTTATAAATACTGAATTTATCTATATCATTTCTTATTATTGTTAAAATATTTTTTCTGATGTATTTTTTTTTTTTTTACATATTTGTTGCTTTTGCTTTATTGTTCATCAATGGTTGTTTTCAATTTCTTGTATTCGCACTATTCTTCTGTTTCTCCTCTACTTCTTAGTATATTCTTTTTTATCTCATTTAATAAAATATCATTCAATTTATTCATATTCATATAAATGCACTTGTAATTAAGATTAATTATTGATATTATATCTTTGTTGTGTCAATATTTACTTTTCTCAATATATTAATATATATATATATATATATAATTAGCATATAAATTATGCCTCCACTAGGCAAACGTCCAAGAGCGTTTCCTCTACTAGTATATATATAGCGTGCACACGATGACCTTGTAATAACTTCTGAGAGAAGGAAAAGAACAGGAGAGAAAGGAAATGGATATCACCAGAACACTGCCGGAAGAATGTATCGCCAAGATAATTTCCGGCACATCCCCTCGGGACGCATGTAGGTTTTCACTGGTTTCCCGTGCCTTCGAATCCGCTGCAACTTCGAATCTCGTGTGGGAGGGGTTTCTGCCACCTGGTTATCAAGAGATCATTTCTTCGTCGTCATCATCGTCCGCATCCTTGAACATGTTGACCAAGAAGAATCTTTATTTCCATCTTTGCGACAATCCAATTCTGATCGGAAACAGTAACAACATGGTAATCTGCAAAAAAACAACCTAGTTGACTTTACCCTGTCATGTCTACGTAGTTTTGTTTACTTGCTATAAGCTAGGAATTCAGGGCTATTTTTCTATATTGTTTTTGCTTCAAGATATACCCTTGTCATTGGAGTTCCTAAAGATGGATTAGTGCATATTGTGAGACAGAAATGATTATTTTGGAAAACTTGTTTCAAATTCAGATAGATTGATTTCCTAGTGCTTTTTAAAGTGGCTATACTTTCTGGCTTGAATTCTTGTTTGTTAGATTTGAATGTGAGAGGTGCTTTAAGTCTGTAACTGCAGTTCCAATAATTTTTAATGGTAATTTTTTATGCTATCTTTGTTCTTTATGTTCAAAACTGATTTTTCACATGGTAAATTGTCATATGTTCTGATAAGCAACCACTTTTGACCCTTGTTCTTTGGTTCTGATTTATTCTTGTGAAATCATCACTTGTGTCTAAAAGCTTGAGCTGATGGGAACATGTAGATTTAATGGATATTTTATACTTGTCTTCACACACTCCCTCACTTAACCTCAGAACCTCTGCTTTAATGCCGCTTGAAATTACTACTTGACTTGACAACTCTAGACTTTTCTTCTTGTTTTGTAATCTCTCTCTGTGTCAATGATTGAACAGAGTTTCCAAATAGATAAACTGAGTGGGAAGATATGTTTGATGCTGGCTGCGAGGGAGTTAAGTATAGAATGGGGATCAGGAGACACTCCACAATACTGGGATTGGATTTCCTCAACTCAGTCACCGGTTCAACACCCAAGTCTAGGTCTCTCTTCACCTCTCTGTTTGCTTGAGTACTGCATGCTTATTTACCCTTTTTTGTTATTTATAGCAATGGTGTGTATAATGTGTAGATTCTCGGAAGTAGCTCATCTTAGAATGGTTTGGTGGCTTGAAATAAAAGGCAGAATTGAGACAAAAATCCTTTCCCCAAAAACAAAATATGGGGCATACTTTATCTACTCCATGGTGGAACGTTGCCATGGGTTTCAACTCCCTGTGAAAGTATCCATTAGACTGGAAAGCGAGGTGGAAGGAGGTGATGCTACCAATGCTTATTTGAATCCAAGAATATGGTCGGGTACACATGATCGACAACAATCAAATGAGGAATTATTACAAATTAACCGACAGGATGGTCGACTTCCAATCAAGAGAGAGGATATGTGGATGGAGATTGAGATTGGAGAATTCTTCAATGGCAGCCAAGTTGATGATCATGGTGCGATCGAGATGTGCTTGAAGGAGGTTCAAGTCCTTCACGGGAAGTCTGGCCTTGTGGTCCATGGCATTGAGCTTCGGCCGAAAGAAGAAAGCTAATTAGTAAGAGATTGGTATATTTTCTTTCTGAGCAAAGTATATTTGCAGTGAGACCTGTTTTTTCTGCATTATATTATGAGCAACGTTTTGAGGGTTGGACTTGGACTATATATATATATATATATATATATATGTATTGTGAATACGTCGCATGCATTGTGTGTTATGTATTGGGATTGTTACTGAGGGAAACTATGGTTATATGAACGCTTATATTCTACAAGGGAGGAATTACTTCATCTACTGTAGGAACAAGCAAGGCATGTGCAGCAATTTCTGAAATATTGTATGTTTTGCCTGAACATAGCTGGGTGGAATCCATGGTACCCTGCCTGCTGCAAGTTTACCATGTCACCTTACCTGGATCAACTTTAAGAAGTTTCGCAAATCCAACATCCAATATTAAGAGCAACAGGAGCCTCCATGGGTAAAACTCTTGTAGAAATTCGAAAAAATATTAGAAAAGCCTCGATCAAATTATCGGGTTAGTAGTTGATAACTTAAGTGTTAGATCTTCCTTGTAATAAAAGTGATTTACGTTCTGACGTACCAGTTCAAGATATGTAAATTCGAAAGTTTTCTTTTATAAAATTTTTGTGCACACCAAGCATTTCTCACTAGGATTATATTTTAAAAGCCTGTCGATATCAAACTTGCATAGGAATTACCTAGGTGATCCAAAACAGACAGACAAACAAAAAAAATAAAAGAAAATAAAAGCAACAAACAGAACAAGAAACAAAAGCTGTACTGATTTTTCAAGCCTTCTCTCCTTAAGGGGAATATATATGGGGACGGATCTTAGGGGCCGCTCAAAAAATGAAATAAAATAAAACAACACCATAAGGCCTTAACCACTTAGAACATTTAAAATAATTATTAATTGTATGCTTCTTAAAAAATATTTATAAATAAAATCTATTTTATAATAAAAATGATTTGAATACCGTTCCCGTAGCTGTTTCGGTTAAGGTACTGGAACGAAATATTATAGTATCAGTACCGTTTCGGGATTAATTATATATTATATATAAATATTATATGTATATATAAACTACCAACTAATATAATAAATACATATATATATGTTTGTGTGTATCATTTATATGTGTATATATATGGAAGAATTGAAGATTTATAAAATGAATATAAGTTTAAAAAATCAAAAATTTGAGTTGAGAAACATAAATAAAGAAACAATAAAAATAAAAGAATAGAAAAATTACTAAAAATAATTATATTTAGAAAAAGAGAGAATGATGGGACATACTTAAAGTTACAAAAAAATTAAAATTATATAAATACATTTTATATTTTAGAACTAAATCAAATACCATGTGAATTCCAAATTTACACAAATGCCATCCAACAAGAAAATTATAAAAACAATGCGAAATTGAACAGGAGCCAGAATGCCAATTCCTGCCGAAATGGATTGGAACACGTCAGAATTTGGAGCGAAACGGAACAATGAGATTTAGTGTACTATATACTACACCGAAATGGAAAATTTCGGCTGGAATAGAATTCAAAACTATGGGTGTAAGAATTTTTCTTCAAATCAAGAAAACTAATCGGATTGACTTAAAGAGACCGATCGATCTCGGTCCATGAAACTAAAGAAATTGAATTTTTGGTCCAAAACGATCTAGTTGGGTCCAAAGTAATCCTTATCAGTTCTGTCTAGTCTGTACTTTTGGTGGATCGAAAAAATCAATCCAGTCTGATATCCTCCTCCAAGATTGACCGGACCTAATCGATTACACTCTTAATTCTGATGTATAATTTCAAGACATGTTAGTTTGTAAATTTTCTTTTATAAAATTTGTTTGCATGCCAAACATTTCTCTCCACGGTTATTATTTTAAAACCCGGTCAATATCCAAACTTGCATAGAAAATACCCAGCTAGGCGATCAGAAATAGACAGAAAAACAAATAAATAACAAAATAAAAGCAACAAACAGAACAAAAAACAAAAGTTGTACTACTGATTTTTCAAGCCTTCTATTCCTATTTAGGGGAATATATATAAATATATATTTATATATGTAGTGACCGATCTTAGGGGCCGTTCAAAACAATAAAACAACACCTTAACCACTGAAAAAATTAAAATAATTGTATGCATTGTTGCAAATACATATATTTGGTGGATGATCATGTTGTAAATATTATTGTACATGTGAATTAGTTGTTGTGCATGTGAGAGTTTATTGTGCTTGTGACTTAATTGTTGTGCATGTGAATTGATTGCCACAACAAACTACCATGGAAGTTGCTTATAAAAGGAGATCTTGAAGATCATTTGTAACACACAAGAATATAAAAGTAGTGAATGATATTGAGCTCTTGGAGAGTAAAATATATTGCAATCTCTCAATACTTTTGCAATTTTTCATTCATTTGCTACTTCTCTTTAATTTTATAACACGTTATCAATACGAAACTCTAGCTCGCTGTAATATTCTTTAGATTTATGATCTATGGTAATGTACAATTAAGTAAGAATTTTCAATGACATCGTTTTACTTTAAAGCTTAATTTTTATTATATTATGCACATGGTCGGTTATACTACTTGATTATTATTATCTCTGGCGAATTAATATTTTTATAATTTATATACCAGTTATATCTGTAGTGAATTTTTATTCCCATAGTTTTCATACCAGTTATATCTTTGGTGAATTAATATTCCCATAGTTTATATACTAGTTATATATTTAATATATTTGTTATAAATAATGTCAAATCTTTCAAACTTAGAATTTGTTGCTCTTGATGTTTCTGGCAACAATTACTTATCTTGGATCTGCCTTATGCTTTAATTAATTTTTAAATACGTTAGACTTATTTATGCCATATTTTTGTTGTCTATCTATTACTAGACTGTTCTAGTCAGCTCAGCTTTTGACATTAGTGGAATCCAAAATATGGTTAAAAGTCGAGAAAGTATAATATTTCTAAACTTTTGATATTTTTAATAGTCATATTGATGTTACATTAATATTTGTTATTTATTCTTTACAGATGCAACTTGGAGTGGATGAATCACAACCTGTGCAACCTGGGTTGGATGGATCACAATCGGTGCAATGATATGGTTGAATTTTAATTTCTGCAAATATTTGTTGAAACTTTATGGTTCAATTTCATATTATGTGCATGAAAAGTATGATTTTGGTATGTGCAAGAAAATTGGCTATTAGATATGAGTTCTCATTAAATATTCTTAATTTAGCGAGATGGAGGATTATTGTCTGTGGAGGTTGTGCTGACAAATATTGTTGAATGCTTGGAAGAAGAAAGTTTGGCAACCCCTGGTTTCTAAAATTATTTTTGAAAGAGAGCTTGGCGAGTGATAGGTTTTGTAATTATTTTTGTAAAAAGAAAGGTTGCAAGTTGTAGTTATTGTAAATATTTTTTTGGAAGAAAGCTTGGCAAGTGATAGATTTTTTAATTATTTTTGTAAGAAGAAATGTTGCAAGTTGTAGTTGTTGTAATTATTTTTTTGGAAGAAAGCTTGGCAATTGATAGGTTTTATAATTATTTTTGTAAGAAGAAAGGAAATACCAGGCATTTCAGTGCTTGACCTTGCAAGGTTTTCTAACTTTCCAGCCATTGATCCTCTGCGACTTACTATTGGTTTTTGGTAGCTTGGTTTGTCTGGTTATGAAGCTGATGAATTGTTGTGCAGAGATCATGGGATCGTTTGTGAGCTTGTTGGGAACCGATCTATTACTTTCGCAATCAACCTTGGAACTAGTAGAGATGATATTCAGAGGCTTATATTAGGAATAGAGCATTTAGTAGGAATTACTGCACCGATTGATGGAGAAAAAGGGTATGGGGAGTTTAATGGTTATACACCCAGGGATGCCTTTTTTGCAAGTAAAAAGAAAGTCGGTATGGGAGAGAGCCTAGGGAAAGTTTGTGCTTGGGGAGCTCATATGTCCATATCCGCCAGGGATATAACTGGTATCCCTGGTGAGGTTACTACAGAGAAAGCTTTGGAGTATCTACTGGATGTTAGAAGCAAAGGTGCTGTTATAACTGGAGCCTCTGATACTTCCCTATCTTCTATAGTAGTTTGCAATGTGTAGTTCATTAATACTGTGTAGAAGTGCATCTATCTGCCAAATCCTTACTTCAGCTTAAGGTAGTGGCAGGGCACATGAATCCGGGAGTACTTGTGTAGCTTGTATGCGCATCCCCACCACTGATACTAGCAGCCACCACCACTATATGCCTATACCTTTTTCCATTAAATTTTTGGGAGAGCGTTGGAGAATGACTTTCCTTTCCCCTTTGAACATTGGCCATGATTTTTACAGCATTATCCACGGTACTTAACCAGAAATTAGGTAAATGAAGTCTGCCAGAAACTCTGTTACATGAGAGGTACTTGTCACTCATGTGCTTCATATTTCAGCTACTTCATGACAAGGCTTCACTTTTGCCGCAATGAAAACTTGTGTTTTTCTTTTTTCATACCCTTAAAGTAAAATGAATATTGTTGTCATATTCTTTTATTCACAGCACTTTTAAGAACTTCTCTTTCTTTTCTTTTCACAGGATCAAGGTATTTAGGAGGGAAATGGTCCTTAAGGGAGGATAACATAGTGATGCCAGTACATTTGTTACCCTCAAGGTACATAGGAAGGGAGGAATTACTTCATTTCCCGTGGTGTGATGTTATTATTTACTCTAGATTTTGTTATTATCAATCATATGTTTTGATGTGACATTTTTATTTGCATGTCTATCATTTATACAATAGTAAATTCAAGTTTGTTGAGGGGCAAAAGATTAACAGTGAATCAATTCTTTTTTGTATCATAAGCTTTTTCCCTTCTAGCTTAATGTCACAAGTCTCCTCCACCGTATCAATCACTCTTCCATTAAGATTAAAGAAAGTAATCAATCATATTTACTAAGATTAAATAAACTAATTAACAAGGTGGTGGTTGAATTTACTGTTCCACTTGAGGATATTTAGTAAATTGAAATATAGAAAAAAATACAAAAAAAAAATAGTTTAAAAAAAATTTGAACATTAGATATTATTACAAATATTTAGGATATACAAAAATGTTAAAAATATTTTTCCTCTACTATTTGCATTTGTTTATTTCGCTGTTAGCGCACAGTTCATTTAAAATTTTCCACTCAATGAATTTTACACAAAATTCTATTAAGAATTTAAAATATAAAAAAATAAAATTTAAAATGCTGTAAAATTTTATTTGTTATAATTTATACATTAATAATTATTGCAAGTTTAATAATAATGTTTATAAAAAATTTTCATTACTTTTTTAATTCATACATTAATAATTATTGGAAATTTAATGATAATGTTTAAAAAAAATTTCAATTTAGTGATGTATTATGGAAAAATATAAAAAAATGATGCGTTGCTTGGGGTTGGCTGTGCGATAGGGGAAAATGAGAAAAAAAATTTATAAATAGGCTAAATTGAAATGCAGAAGAAAATTTAAATTTTTTTTTTTTTAAAATTTGAACTTTAGATGTTATTACAAATAATTAGGGCATACAAAAATGTTAGACAATAGTATTGTTCCTCTAATATTTGCATTTGTCTATACAGTAAATATTTTTATTATTTTTTCTTTTTTATATAATAATAAAAAAAAAATATAATAAAATTTTAAACATTAGTTTATACAAATTGATAAGATATTATTATTATATTTGCTTGAGAATAGCCTGCATAGAAATTTTGAGAGTTCTCATACTGTTGACCATGTCATCGATTTGCAACAGCCTACATGAAAGTTTTGTTTTTTTATAAATATTGAATTATCTATATCATTTCTTATTATTGTTAAAATATTTTTTCTCATGTATATTTTTTTTTATACATATTTGTTACTTTTGCTTTATTGTTCATCAATCTGGTTGTTTTCAATTTTCTATATTCGCATTGTTCTTCTGTTTCTCCTCTACTTCTTAGTATATTTTTTTATATCTCATTTAATAAAATATTATTCAATTTATTCATATTCATATAAATGCACTTGTAATTAAGATTAATTATTGATATTATATCTTTATTGTGTCAATATTTACTTTTCTTATTATATTAATTTCTTTTAATACATTTGTTTTATTTTAAAGAGTAATACTAGGAATAAGCCACTATAGCGACACACACAGCACACATCTTACGTGGTATTTTTTCAACAAAACGAGCATTTTGATTCAAATAAAGATCGGTGTGAATTTTTCTTTCCCATTTGAATTTTGTCCCGCGAAAGTTCGAAACCCCCTCCTCCCTCAACAGTAACTTGCGTCGCATCACCTTCATCTGCCCGTGCCACCCGTTGATGCCGTCTCTCTATTCAGCGCCACCGAGAGACGCTCCTCCATCTACCTGGCGCCGCCACTCCTCGCGAACTCTTTGAACGGAGCAAACCAGATTTGAATCCCACAAGACCCCCTCCTTCCTCGCCAAGCAACCCGCGTCGCCCTCCTTCCTCTCCCATTCAAAATCTGCAATTCACTGGGTTTCATCTCCCCATTCAAAATCTGTAGTTTCTTGGGTTTCATCTCTTCAGCAGTTCCCTAGGTTTCATCTCCCCATTCAAAATATACTATACAACCTCCTCACCAACTTCTTCCGTACGGCTTCGTTGCACAACCGATGTTGCTCCTCACCACTCGTCTCCCCAACAGCCCCGTCTGTGGCCATCGACAGTGGTCTATTTGAAAAAAAGGGCTTGTGTTTTTCTCTCTTTCTCTTCATTTCGTTTCCATTTCCTAGCATCCCGTATCTAGTATTTTTTGTGTTTTCATTTCCGTATCCCGTATCTAGCAATTCTGCTCTGGATGCATGATCTGGCGGGACGTGATGCACTAAAAGTCTGGCAAGCATTAAGTGTAGAGAAAAAAACCTAGAAGCTGCCACTGAAGTTATATGTTCTCGTACCCCATCCCAGATACAACATTTTAAGCAAATATATCACTCAAAATTTGAGGTTCCCCTTGAACATGATCTTGAATGATACGCCTATGGAGATCATAAAAGGGTAAAGTTTCTTTCTATGATACGCCTATGGAGATCATAAAAGGGTAAAGTTTCTTTCTGTATTTCTCAATCTTGCTTTAGTCAAGTATGGATATTTTGCTTTCGAGAGATACATCCTTAGCTTTCCATTTTAAGAGAGTTTTTGAGAATTTTTTCATCTAGTTATCTCATTTTTGCTGCTCTTTTTTCTATCCACATGCTTTGCATTTTGAAGAAAACCTCAAAATTATTATCCTTTTATTTTGATTTCTTTTTCTCACTTGATATTTTTCTCACTTGATATTTTGTAGAAAATCTGAAGGCATATGTGTTGTATGATCCTTAGCAGAGGGCATGTGCATTGAAGACTAGGCGTATAAAAGTAATAATTAAGTTCCAGTAAATTCATTTATGGCATCTGTTGCTGGATCATGAAATAGAGGGATTCTTTGGTCCTGACACAATTGTGATTTTTACAATACTATCTCTTTGTAGTGAGAGGTGACCTGATGCATGATTTATGATTATAACTGGTTCCATATGTTCTTTAACTTCTTTTTCTTTTTTTGAAGGATTGCCCTGTTAGTCTAGTCTTTGAGTTAAGGCTGTTAACAAATTTCCTTATTAATGCTGCCTCTGAACTTTTCACGAAATCCAGCTTGAATCCTGAACCCTTCCATGCTTAACCATTTTAACACCTACCTCATATTTGATAATTTTCTTTTAGAAAGACCAGTGGATGATTCTAGAGGTACAGTCAAATCATGAGATGGACAGCTTTTAAATTATGCATTTGTGGAAGTTTAATCTGAAGAATTGAGAAAGCTAGTCCTTTAACATTGGGGAAAAAAGGGGCAAAAGTGAAGTTTAATAATCATATTTGTGGAGTTCAAAAGAAGTAATCAAGAAGGTAGAATTTTCAATCATTTAGCATTTTCATTGTTGAATCTTTCTTTTTGTAGAATTTCCATTGTTGAATCTTCCTCCTCTTAACCCTTTTTAATTAAAGGAAAGAGACTGTGTTATTACTTAAGAAAGGAAAGTAAAGGGATTGGGTTTTTATATGGAATTTTTTATCACCATGTTATTAAATTGTATAAATTAACACTAGAGAGCTTGGTGCTGTTGTGAACTTAATTTCAATCATTTAGAAATTGTGGTACCGTACATAACATGCTTGCATCTTTTCCATGGTATCTTTGTAAATTTGATACAGGTTTGTTGGTGAGCTTTGAGCCCTGCATGTATGGTGCTTTTCTGATGCCAGAAATTTTAACAAATATATCTATTTTATTTGTTTATTTCTAATTTAGGGGAATCCTTACTGCAATTGATCTCTTCAATGGTCATGTAATGGTTGGGGTAAGCTGTTTAATGGATGCATGCCTGCATTGCTGTTCTTATTTTCAACATACATTTGAAAATAAAACTACATAAGTCATGAAGTTCGTATGATTTTAGGGTAGTTATAATTGAATTCTATTTTTGTCTAAAAACTATTTCTTTCTGACCATTTTCTGATCTGCATCATGTGATTCCTTTAACATGATCCCTTCTTTCTGATGCTTACTTTAAAAAGCAAATTTACTCTCTTAAGGCCTCAACTTTTATCCACATAACCACAAACTTGCTGTCTTCCACTCCCTTTTGAATAATATCAACCTGTAACAGAGAGTTTAAATCTATAGCACATACAATTTGAGTAGATTTAGTTATTTTTATAAAAAAAAACCTAGATCACCCTTGGAGAAGGTTGAACCATGGCATAATCTTTAGGAACTACTGGCAGCTCATTTGATGACTTCATCCTCTATTATAGTGTATTTGACTCTACTTAGTTCACAAATATTCACGCCAGGAAGCACAAAACAGCAGCTTTATTAACCTTTATGCTTTCTATTCTTGGACTTCCAGTCACTGCCTAGTTGTCGAAGCAATATGTTCAATGGTCACTTGCACGGTATGTCTTACTCAGTATGTCCTATGGTGTTCTTAATGTGATGCTTAATAATTTTACTTGCATAATTATTAACTTTTTATCTTCTTGTTTTGTTTCCAGTTGAGGAGATGGTGAAGACACTTACGTGGGTGAAGTTGTGTTATGAAGGGGCTGTTAGTACAACATGTCCTGATGTGGAGATGGTGAAGCCTTGTCACCCTTGCAAGTCAACCCAATCACTTTTTGGCTTGTATATGTTGTGTTGTGAAACAAGTGTTAGTGCACATTGTTTTGTATCCAGTTGTGGACTTGTGTAGATTGGGGGTTTTGTGTGCACATTGTGGTGTAATATTTGTACCTTGTGTTCATGCTGTAAATTGGTCCATTTTTGTTTAGTTCTTGCAAGGGATTTTATTTAATTAGATAAGTTTATTGGAGCCTTTGGACTGAAAGTTGTAAAGCCGTAAATATGCTTCGTATTATTAACAATAAAACTCATTTAAGATTACTTAATATATATTGTATTATTAGTTTCTTGCTCCATTTGATCAATGTATTTGATAGTCAAACAACAATTCTAATAAGTTAATTGCTGCAATGCCATTTTAGTGGTTAAAACAATCACTCCCATTCACAAGTTGTTGTATTTGATAGTCAAATAACAATTCAAATAAGTTAATTGCAAAACATCATATGGGTATACATACATATGGATATACATCATAACCAAAACATCGTAAGATAATTGTTGTCCATGTGCAAACATAAAACATATGCGTTATAACATTATAATTGATCCTTACAAAAACCATCTAGACCCTACTCAACTACTTAAAAGTTATAATTTATCCGAATAATGCAAAAACTATTACAATTGATACAACTTAATACAAACACAATAATTTTCGATTTTCCTTTTGAAGATTTGTCTCTCTTGCTCTCTCTCTCTCACTTTATCTTTCCGTTTTCGAACTTCATACTCGCACCACAAATCGTCATTCTATGTCTTCTAAAGTTCATTCTCTTTTCTACAAAGGTTCTCCTTTAGCAAATGAAGTATATCCATCCAAAAGGAAATTTCACACTTGAGTGAATGATTCCAGCTTTTTCCAAGAAATATTGGGTTGCTTTAATTTGGACCTGAAATCAAAGAGACAAAATTAAAAGATGGATAAAAAGTTGCTTTAATTATAATATTTCCTATATGGTAATCAATCACAAAGTATCATCATGTACTGTGTGGTAATCAACTGAACATAGACTTTAACCCATTTTTTTTGTTCTTATGCCCTTTTTGCATTTAATTATATGCCTTGTATTGAACGTAACTTAGTCTGTACACATTATAGTACAATGAAATGTGATTAAATACAAAGTTACGGTGGGGAAAAATAAGCCCATCAACCAGCTCATAAATTCAGAAAAATGAAATGAAAACAATTTGAGAAATTATCCTAACAATTTGATCCCATATTTTTAAGAGAAAAACCACGCCAAGGACCATTTTTAAGAGAAATAGATCTTGTAGTTGCATGCCTTAGTTGTCACAGAGAGAAAAAAGAGAAATGTATGCCATGAGAGGCAACATCGGCAACATCTACAGCCCCGCACCATTAGTTTCTAGCAAATACAGAGAGAAAAAAAAGAATGAAGTAAATAGAGAAAAAAAAAAGTATACCCAAGCCCTAGAATCACAGATTATTTACCTTCCCATAGATTTGAGGGCTTTGAGTTGGTGGACTGAGGGCGGGCTCACGTTGGTGGACTGAGGGTGGATTTGTGTCGATGGACTGAGGGCGACTTCACTTCGAATGGACTGAGGGCTTCGCGTAGGTGGACTTAGGGACCCAGGGCTTGGGGACTGATCTCCTCGGGAGGGTTGAGGTCGGTGGTTGCTTGGCTTCGAGGGCTGAGATCGAAGAAGACGAAAGGATGAGGAGATTCGAGAGGGGGAGTTTGAAATTGGGGGTCGGGGGAATTCAAATTTGAGTGCACACGGAAAAATTAGGGCATGGTTAGTGAACTTGGGTTTGTGGGAGAGGATGAGCGAGACGAGGGGGAGAGTGGGCTGAGAGTGCACACGGAACGACGATGATTTGGGAGGTGCTGGTGGGGGGATGCTGACACACGTTCGGGAGAGAGGAGTAAGCTCGAGCAAAAATCAAATGTGAAAATACTGAAGGAGGGAACGAAAAGTTGGGGAGAATTTGGTCATTTAGCCAGCGCCACGTATGGTGTGCATTCGGCTGATCCCAAACAGGGGCTGCTCCCAATATTTTCTCTAATTATATATATATCTTCTACGGATCAGCCACTGTTCATCCACATCGCACACCTGAGCTGGCCTTATTTTTTTATTTTTTATTATTCAAACGTGCGTTTCAGAGGCTATTTCAAATTTCCATTCATGCTGAAATGCAGTCCCGCGTTCAGCCCTCTCTCTACTCAGTGCCTCGCATTGTAGTTCCCTCTGCCCAATGCCGCTCGCGTTTGCTCCTCCCTCTGCCCTGTGCCTCCCCGCGCTCGCCCCTCCCTCTTCCCCACGCTGCCCTACATTTGCCCCTTTGCTAGTGCTTCGGGTAGCCAGTTCGTGAGGTTTTTTTTCGCCGCCCCTCTGTTCAGCTTCGTAGGTAACTCCACTACCATTTTCCCTTCTGTTTTACTGGGTACTGCTTGTGTACTGAGAGAGGTGAAGGGAGGGTACGAAAGTTTGAAATTTCTCTTTCATAATCGATTTCTTCCTAAATTCGCTCATTCTTTAGTTTGAAGTTTTGTTTAGATATTGCTGCTTTTTTATGTAAACAAAAGAAAAAAAAGTAATCAGATGTTTATCTGAAAATACTTCATAGAACTCAAAAAGAAAATTTCTTCTGAGATGCGAAGACGTTTGGATAGTTAACAGGAGAGATGGGTGTTTATCGGTTGGGATTAAGATGGGAGTTCGGCTATCGGTGGCTATTTACATTAACTTGGTGGCTAAGAAAGGTATTAGACCCAATTTGGCACTTTATGGGCTGCCTGCTGTTTGGAATGTACATAACCCGAGTGAAAAAGATAGAAGAACGTGCTTTGAAAAATTCAAAACTTTGAAATTAAAGGAAATTATCCCAGAAATTCTTTTCAGAATTTCAGATAGCTTAACTACATGCAGTAGTTGTGGAAGTTATTTAACTACATGCAGTAGTTGTGGAAGTTATTTGACCTACTCTTGATGGAGATGGCTTAAATACTGACTATTTTATTTTAAATTTGTAGAAGCAGCAAGTATAAGAGCCAAAAATATCTTCTTCTTTTTGTTGTGTTAGAGCTACTAGCCAAGTGATGATATTAAAATTACATTGATTATGTCTCTCATCATTGAGCTGGAATGCTTTGCCAAGATTGCAGGCAGCCGACCAAATAGTTTGAGAATGCGTGGAGTTTGGGTCAGAAAGGTTTGAACTCTGTTCATCATCCTTATTAATTTGTCTGTCTCATTCATTCCTAGCTAGCTCTGATATTTTTTAGAAGTTGTTTTTTATGACCTAAAAAAATGCATGGTCTTATGAGCACAAAAGTTGCCTTGATATATTTTTAGCATGAGAAAAAACACCCATCTAAATCATACGATCATTCTATCTGTACTACCTCGGTGCCCCAAAAATAAGATAGGCTTACAGCCTTAAAGAGTTATCCCCCTAATTTCTAATAAATATTTTTCAGTCTAATATTTGAGCATTTAACAGCCTAAAAAATTGTCACCAAATGTCTTCCTTAATGCCTAATGCAGGGCTCCTTCCAAGGTAGAAATAGTTGCAATTTTTCATCTGGGTTAGGTGGGCCTCATTAGACTATAATGAAATGAGTAGGTTGCCTGCATTGCTTCATTAAGCATCCAAATGATCTTGCTTCCCTAGATATTGTTATTTTTACTTTATTGGAGTTACATGAAGGAAGACCAAGTATGAAGAGTGGTGGTTCGTTTTTATTGTTAATTGCAAGTTAAGTTAAGAAATTTTGTGTTGGGTTGTCTCAATTTGCAGCTTAATTGGCGTGACCAAAATGGTTATAATGTTTACACTGCAGAAAATGAACTGCCAGAAGCAACAGCCAGTGAGTTAAGGCATTAAGTTCCTGCATATCAACAGCTAGTGAGTTAAATACCTGTCCCAATTGTTCATGTTCCTATCATCTGGTTGATTTGCAGTTTAAGGAAGGGTTGTGGATGTCTGATCGCCTACCTTCAATACTCAGTATGACCTGTGTTGTTCTTAATGTACTGCTTAATAATTAATTACTTGTTTGGCATATATATTAACTTGCCCTTGTTGTTTTGTGTCTAGTTGGCATATAAATAATTAAGTATTTTAAGTTACTCACTAAATTGGACATTTAATTAATTTAGTGATACCAAATAATAAGAATTTAGTTCACTGTGAAAATTATAACTTTCAGGATACCAACGCATCTAACAGATCCGAAGGAAAAAAAAAAAGGGGGAAGAGATATTTGCAGCGATTTTTTATCGCTGCAAAATCCACTCACAAAGCCATTTACAAGCGTTGCAAATAATAATATAATTGCAACGTTTTTTTAACGTTGCTAAAATCCTATCGCAACGACTCTAAAATGCTGCAAAAGCATCTAAAAGTAACGAATAGAAAGATTGTTGCTTTTAATTATATTAATTGCAGCGCTTCAACAGTTTTTGCAGTGATTTTTTAACGTTGTAAATATAATCAAATGCAACGCACCATCAAATTGGTTATTTTCTCAGGCCTTTTTAGCAGCGATTTAGGCTATTTCAGCGATTCCTTATTGCTGCAAAAAATTTCAAAAGCAGCGACAGCAGCACTTGTTGCTTTTAGTATAAACTAGTTACAGCGTTTTATAAATCAATTGCAGCGATTTTATGCCTTGCAAAAGATATCAAAAGCAACAACTACAATAAATCGTTGCTTTTGTTTTCATCATTTGCAGTGAGATTTTTAAGAATAGCAAGGATAAGTGTCGCTGCAATTACTTTTTTGCAGCGCCAAGGCCTTCCCTTGAGTTGAGTTTTTGCAGCGTGAAATTGTGATATATACAGCGATATAAAAACACTGCAATTGAAATCTATTGCAGCGTTTTTTAAAGAACGTTGCAATTGATCAAAAAAGAAAGGTTTATACCGTCGAAGATTCAAGGAATGTATAACTTCCGATAAGGAAATGGATATTACCAAAACACTGCTGGAAGAATGCATCGCCAACATAATTTCCGGCACTTCCCCTCGGGAAGCATGTAGGTTGTCGTTGGTCTCTCGTGCCTTCGAATTCGCTGCAACTTCGAATCTCGTGTGGGAGAGGTTTCTTCCACCTGATTATCAAGAGATCATTTCCTCATCATGCTCATCCTTGAAGAACATCATGTTGACCAAGAAGAATCTTTACACTATAAAAAAAGGCAAAATTGGTAGCGTTTATATGCGCGGCGTATGTTTATGCGCCGGTAGATATATAAATTTACCGTCACTTAATTTTTCCGCCAGTAAATTTTTGAGATTCCTGACGTTTAAATTTTTACGTCAGTAATTATATATATCGTTGGTGGTGTTTAGAACAATGTCGCCAATATAAGAGGTATGCGCCGGGAAATTAGTAGTTTCCCGGCATTTATATTGTTACGCCGGTAATAATATATATTTTTTGTGGCGTTTAATCAAACGACAATAATTTATTAATTATACGTCGTTATATTAACTGTGTTTTGCAACGTTTCTAATATACCGTCGGTAATAACATATAACATCAGCGGCGTTTCACAAAATGCCGATAATTGATAGAGTTTACGCCGGTAAAGTATTGAGTTTTTCGACGTTTATATCGTTTAAACAAATGCTGGCCATTGATTAATTTTACGCCGGTACATTAGTGTCGGCGTTTATATTGTTACGCTGGAATTAATTATATAATCAGCGGCGCTTATAAAATGTCAAAATTTGATCAGCGAACGCCAGTAAACTATTATATATTTATTGGTAGTAAAATAAATAAAATAAAATAAAATAATTATTTAAATGATACGAAAATACACCCAAAATTGCACAAGTGTCGTACAAAATTCCTTTTGGAAAAAATAGAATCTATTATTTAAAATTTAATCTTTTAATATGGATTTCATATTTATTCTTGTTTAAAAAAGAATGTAGTGCTTGCGAACTTTATGACAAAATATGTTAAACATCATACTAAGATTATAACTCCCAAAAAGAGTAGTAAAAATAATGCATAATCCAGCACTTCTCCTTTCATAATCCATCCTAATTCCAACTTAGCAAAACATAGCAAATGTCGATATATGACATAACCATAAATATAGTCTCAATTAAGGAAAGTTGTGAATACCACCAAAACAGAGCAAACGTCGATATATTGCAAATACCATAAATATAGTCTCACTTATAATCCCAACCCTCAATCATCGTCCTCTTCATTCTCTTCCTCTTCTTCATCTTCCCCTTGATCTTCTTCATCTTCAGCATTTTCCTCTTCTTCATCTTTCTCTTCCTCTTCATTCTCTTTTCGTTTTTGTCCTGAAGCCTGAATATAAATTCAAATGAGGGTTCAAAAATTTCAATATAAAGTTGATTTATATCAACTAAACATATGTGGGATGCTCACCTGTGCATGCACCAATGCGTTTACTAAATTCCGTAATTCAGTTAATTCATTCCGCATTTTCTCAAACTCTTCCTTTGATATAGCATCTTCTTGGTTTGAAGTCGGTAGTGAATGTTGACAAGTTTGCCTTGTAGGGGTTGGCCCAAACCCCAAACCGCACACACGTCCAGGCCGTTCTGGGCCCATAACTTTCAAATAAATATCATCTGATGTCCAAGTCATGGTTCCTCCAGACCCCATTTCTATAGAATTTGTGTCTTGTGTTAAAAGTTTCTCCATCTCAACCTGTAATAGATAATAAAAAATACACATTATTCTTCATTTATAAATCCTTTAAAATTAAAAAAGTTATAAATTTGATAATAAACATACCACTTTCTTCTTCGTGTCATCATTGTAGTATGTGCCATCCTTTTTCTTATGGGTCTTGACAAACAACTGGGCTCGACTTGGCATTGCCCCAGTTGATTTTTTTTATGTCCAACATTTTAGATTAAACACATATATCAAAAACAAAGAACTAACAAATATTCAACAATAAATAAATATTAATTAAATAAATACCACATCATGGGCATATCTTACTAAACTTTTTGATCCTCCGCTATGAACAACCACCTGCTTCTTACAACATTCCTTGTTTTTATTACATTTTGACTACAACATGTAAAATATTATGAGAATTATAATTAAAATAACTAGTTGGTTGACTTTATAAATTTATAATAGAAGTACGTGAATTGTTACCATATATTCTGGATCAAACCAAAGATTGGCCAACTCTGCTAGTTGCTCTAAGTCTACCATATCAGGACTTGCCCTTGCCACAACTTGTGCTGCAGATGTGTATTTTTCATTTAGTAATTTTTTCTTCAATTCATGCTTGTAGTCTTTCCATTTCTTTTCGAAGTCCTTTAGTATCCATTTTTTGAATACGTCTAATTTGTCATCAGGAACTTTAAACTTGCCATACAGTCAAAATAAATTTACAAAGGTGAGTAAGTAGCTTTCTAACAAAATTTTCAAAATATACCTATTTAATTAATAATAATGTTTAATATGAAAAATCATATATATCTTTATAAGACCCCACGCTTCCTCCTTTATGGTTTTAGTTACCGACCTCCAATCTTTGTAAATTATTGGAACTAACTTATTACTTCTCGCTATCAGACCACCAAACCTTACCACCTTCGAGTCTTGCTTTTTTATGGGCTGACCAAGATTGTTGAGCTCCATTTCAATTCGCTCCCCTTCAGGAAGATGCTAAATGTCATGAATAGAGTGCAATAGTCTCTTTACTTGATTTCCATTACTATTTGCAAAAATAGATTTAGTTACATTGTTAGTATTTTGTAAATCTGCAGTCATAGTGAAGTAAATAATAAGTAAGAAAAACAAAAACATACCGACGATGATGAGAAAGCGATCTCCAATGTCAGAACACAAGTCAACATCTTCTGCTTCCGAAGTAAGTGCTATTGGTACAGATGTGCGTGGCTCGGTCCCTTGCTGTGAAGATAATAATGGTTGGGAAGGACAATCTATAGAAGGTTGGGTCCCTTGTTGTGAAGATAATGGTGGTTCTATAGAAGGTTGGGTCCCTTGCTGTGAAGATAATGATGGTTCTATAGAAGGTTGAGTCCCTTGGTGTGAAGATATTGATGGTTGGGAAGGACAATCTATAGAAGGTGGTGACTCCACCACCCTATCAACGGAAAGGGGTGGCCCATCGACAGATTGTGTCTCACTATCAAATTGTGGCTCACTATAGACAGCTTGTAGTTTTGTAGATTGTCTTCGCAACTGTGGTATGGACATCTTTGCCTTTTTTTTGGACCCATTGTACCTACACAAAAACAAATTTACATATATGCAAATCAATAGAAAAATGACATATTTGGAGCATGATATGAGATAGATTTATGTGATAAGAGATATCATGTTAAATAGTCTAAAATTATATATTTCTTACTCAACACTATTGAGGAGTTTCGATCGTCATTCCATCTATGTCATTTCGTGTCCACACAACATTGTCAATACCAGGTTCAATAGTTTCATGGTTGGAAGTATTAATACAATATTCGTTGACTAAAATATTCATCCTAATCGTCGTCAGTCACTTCCTCTTCACCAGTGTCATACACGTCTCTTGGTTTTGTCTTAACAACCACAACCCAATTTGGGCATCTTTCATCTGCCACATAAAATACTTGAGATACTTGGGAAGATAGAACAAACAGATCATCAGTTATCCGACTACCAGTGTATACTAAATGAGAAAAATTTACAAGAGTAAATCCAAACTCGTCCACCTTGAAACCTCTACCCCGAGCAACGTCTGCCCAGTCACATTTGAATAACACATATCGGGACCCATCATAATACATAACCTCAATTATGCATGTTAATTGGCCATAACAAATAGGGCCATCTTGATCAATACACACACTAACACCACAACTCTGAGTTTTCTTCCCATTTTCATGACTCCTAGTGCGAAATTTTGTGTCATTAATGACAATTCGCTTAAATTCTTTGGCAATTTGCATGGGACCTTTAGAATGCATTACAACTTTATGGCCCAATTCACTTCTTCCATTGTCATCCATTTTCATTACCCGAAAGGTTGGATTATTAGCATTGATTAAAATGACGAAAAAAAGCTACAGAGGCATAATAAAATTGGTCTTGGGTGTAATCCATACATAGTCTTGGAACCAATTACAAAATTGGTCTTCGTGCCTCTTCTGTAATTCGTCATTCGATAAATGATTCCCATCAACTGTATTTCTCATTATTTCCAAGTGCATCCTATATATGTTCACGACATCACAAATGTCTGTTATAATTACACAAATATAAATGAAATGTAATTTGATTCGTACGTATTAAGCATTGCAACTCACATGCGGAATGGAGTGAAATCGTCAGAGTTGAAGAGAATATAGCGATGTGCTTGGGTCCGCGACGTAAAATCGAGTCGGACGTCAACAACTTTCCCTTTAGAATCATCAGGGTTTCTAGATGGGGTATTGAAAACCGTTCGAGCGGATTCTAAAAAACGAGAACAAAATATCAATAATTCTTCCAACAAATATCCTTTAGCAATGGAACCTTCTGGTGCAGCTTTGTTACGCACATGAAACTTAAGTCTGTGTAGGTATCTGCCACATAAATCATTAGATGACTTTTACTATTTTTTTTTAATGTTCTCATTCAACTGATATTTATGTGTTTTTAATTCAATAACTATAACATAGCTTTCAACGGGATACATCCATCGATAATGAACAGGTCCTCCAAGCTTACATTCTGCAACTAAATGTATGGTCAAGTGCACCATAATAGTGAAAAATGATGGCGAAAATATCATTTCTAATTGGCACAATATGTAAGGTATTCTAGATTCCAATAGGTCCAAATCTTCAAGCCGCAACATTTTGGAACAAATTCCCCTGAAGAATCCAGATAACTCGATTAATGGTTCTATTACCTTCTTAGGTAATGACCCACGTAATGCAATTGGCAGGAGCTGTTGCATCAGTATGTGGCAATCATGACTCTTCATGCCCACTATAGTACGGTGTTGAAGCTTGACACAACGTGAAACATTTGAAGAATAACCATCTGGTACTTTTACATTTTGTATAACCTTCAATAAGTCTTCTTTCTCTTTGTTACTCATTGTGAAAATAGCTGAAGGCAAATATGTCTTCTCTGCAGTTGTTATTACCGGATGAAGTTGTGGTCTCAAACCCAACTCTTGTAAGTCAAGTCGTGCCTTTATGCCATCTTTTGATTTTGTATCAATATTTAACAGTGTGCTAACAATATTATCCACCATATTTTTTTCGATGTGCATCACATCAAGATTATGACGCAATAAATTATCTTTTCAGTAAGGCAAACTAAAGAAAATACTACGTTTCTTCCATGAGTATTCCTTAACATTAGTCGACCTCACAACTCTTTTTCTTTTACGATATGTTCTATCATTGCAATTTAAATCATCTAATTGTTCCAAAATTTCATCAGGCAATGGCACAGTAGGTTTAGGATCAATTTCTCGTGTACCATCAAATGTTTTTGCCATCATTCTCCACCTATATATGATCACTTGGCAAGAATCGTCTATACCCCATATAAGAAAACTTTTTTCCATATTTCAACCATCTAGACCCTTCATGTATTGGCTCATTATTATTTTGGGCATCAGTAGCATGGTAAGATGCCTCCCTTATTCTTTTCCCATGAGCATGCCAAATGGTGTAACCTTGAGAAATTCCATAGCTAATCAAATGATTATATACCATGTTGGGCATGAACATCTTACGTAATCCACATTTTCTACATGGGCAACAAATCGACGAATTTGTAGCACAATTCTCGCATGCAAACTTCAAAAACCCATTGACACCATCGACATACTCTTTTGTATGTCGAGGTTTTTTCATCCAAGTTTTGTCCATAGCTTAACTAAATTATAAACGGGTAGGAGCAAGAACTCAACAAATCAGGATCAAACTAGAAATAGTCCAGCCCCTGTTTAGGATAAAACTAAATTAAATCATCATTTTTCTAAAAGTAAACAATAAAAAACATCCATATGTTAACCAAATTAAATGGCTAAAAAACATTCATATGTTAACCAAATTAAATGACTAAATTAGTAGGATTTCTTGCTCCTTTCAGTACTTATGTATGTTTAATGTTTATGTAAGTTGTGGCTTTTATTTTCGTTTCCTTTTTCCCACTCCAAATTAAAAAACAAGTTATAGGTTTAATTGGAGTTGTGGTCATATAGTACGTCACAGGGTCATGGGGATGTACTTAAATATTAAGTTGAGTCATATTCTCTAATTCATGGTAAGATATATATTGTGGAAAGTGAGTGGTAACAAAAGACTGCCGAAAATTATATATGGGTTACTACAATAAAGCCTAAAACTGATGACGTTTTATTGAGTGAGTTTTAGATGAAGTTCTAGATGAAGCATATATACGGAAGACTTATATTGAGTGAAATTTAGATGAAGTTTTCATTGAATTATCTTTTTCTTTAAATTGGGAAAAAAAATTAGATCACAACAATAAAGCCTAAAAATGATAATTGATAAACGTCGGAAATGTACTAATTTACTCGCATATAATTGATAAATTTTTGACATTTTTAAACGCTATCAACCTACAATGCCACTTTGCTAGGCCTAGAGGAGCTTCAAATTCAAAACTTAGTTTACATTTTAATAAATTTGTAATTAGGGAAAATTTAAAACTCTTCTTTATTTTCTATAAGTAGAACTTAGTGGGCCTAATTTTTTTTATTATTATTTCCTCATAAAACGCTGGTTTAATATAGATTTGGACACATAAACGCTGTGTTGGGCATATACCATGTTGGGCATCAACATATAATTTCCTTCTAGAAGTAAGGTGTACTACATGGAACCTACAACAAATAAATTAACAAGCACCGGAAGTTAACAATTTGAGTACCAAAGATTTCTCCCTCAACATGTATTAATGTTCTATTGTATTAAGACAAGAATATTATAAACATAATTTGAGATAATATCATTAATATATCTATCAATATAGGAATATACATACCCTACTAATATAGCAATTAAAGCCGATAGATCACAATAGGTCTCTTTCATTCTTTAACAGAAATTAAGAATCACATTCAACTTTAACTACAAAAAAGAATGCAATGTATATTAGAGAGATAAAACATGTATTAATGTTCTAATACTATATTCTACATTTCTCCCTCAACATTAATACAAAAAAGAATAAAACATTTTTAGATATAATTGATAACTATTATCTAAATTTATACCTGTAAGCCACAATTTTTTTTTCAAAAAACAAATATATCTAAAAATGTATATTTCTTTAATGATTTTTAAAAAGGATTTTTATTTCCTTTTGGCCATACGTACAGCATCCAAAAGGTGGATGATCACTAGCCACATGAATTTGAATATTAGTGCCTGGAGCAATTAAATTGTGTTTCTAGTATCTTTTGTAGTTAGTAGTAGGATTGTATGGATGCTCTTTGTTAGTTATTTAAGTTTTGGTTGTGAAGATGGTTATTTAATGATGAGAAGTTTGGCCCTTAAACCATTATGTCCACGCAAAAAACAGAGCAACTGAAAAGTTTGGCCCTTAAGCCATGACTACTACCAAATCGGCATTCTTACCGTTCTGTTCCTCTGTTTTCATGGAAACCAAATGGGAACTTGTAAATAAAATGGGAAACCATCAACTGTGTTGAGAAACCAACAACTTCAAAATAAAATGGGACGGAAGACTTAATATTACCTGTACGGTTACGGCTCCCGCTGCTACAGCCTCTGTATTACCGTGTACCGTGGCTATACTAAAATTACTAACCTTCTAGTGCTCTGTTTTGAGGCTGCAAAACAGAGCCTCTCTCTTCTATCAATCGGTGGATGCTGTAACAGAGGAAGGCTGGTGGGTAGACTATTTCCGTGTGGGGACGTTGTTGTGTGGAGGATGATATGTGATCAGGCCGAGCGATGTGAAGGGACGTTCTGTTGAGGCGTTGCTGCGTGGGCACGTAATGCACGAGGGATGTTCTGTGTGGCGGCAACCCTAGCCATGTTAATTATGGGGAAGATAAAACGGCAAGATATGGAGTTGTGGTGAAAAAAAAAATTAATACATGCAATTTATAAATACAGGATAGATTTTATAAATAATTAGAGAAAAAAAATACTTTGATCATTGGAATTTGGAAGGTGACGTTATGGGTGCAGATCCTTCAAGATATAAGCATAAGTGCAATGAATTAAATACAGGACGTTATGGCTTGTGACTATAATATTTCTCTAAATAAAATGGGACTAAAGTTTAAAATTTGAGAATTGATAAATTTTATTTTATAATTACTGATATTAATGCAATAGGGAAAGAAAAAAAAATAATGATACATAAGTGCCGCAAGAGAGGAGGCTATGTGGGAAGAAATGAAAAGAAGAAGAAGAAGAAGAGAGCTTGGTAAAAGTAACAGTTGGCAGCCTCACGCCAACCTATAATGCCCTAGGGCTGTAATCGAGCCGAGTCGAGCTGGTTTTTGGCTTGTCGAGCTCGGCTCGACTCAACATACTCGAGTTTGAGATTTTTGTTAAATCTTTGTTCGAGCTCGACTCGATAAGTTACAATCACAACTCGAGCTCGTCCCACAAACGAGTTCGAGTCGAGTCGAGCTTGAGCTTGAATTGTTTTTTTTAATAAGATTTAATAATTAATAAATTAAATAAATAAAAAAAGAATTAATATTGAATTTATACAACTAAAAAGTAGAATCTCTATTAATATGTTTATATTATTAGCTAATACATATATACATGCATATGTGTATGTAAATATTTATCAATATATAAATAAGTTTTAATTGAGTCGAACTAACGAGTCGACTCGAGCATAAACGAGCAATGAATTAAATCTTAGCCGAGTCGACTCGAGTTTTGTCGGGTATGTGTCATTTACAAATCGAGCAGGTATCTGCTTTCATGAACGAGTTTTTTTTTTTTACGAGTCGAGTTCGATTCGAGTTTAATCGAGCGAGTACCGAGCGGGCTATCGAACAGACTGGTTCATTTACAGCCCTAAATGCCACTTTGCTAGGCCTTCCACCTAGGATTCAAAAGTTAGGTTTACATTTTAATAAATTTATACTTAGGAAAAATTTAAGAATCTCTTTATTTTCTATAAGTAGAGCTTAGTAAACTTTATTATAAGGATTTATTTCCTGTCACCAGTTATTGGCTTAATTTAGTTTTAGACAAATAAATGGTTCTAGTAAATTTGAGTGAATTATATACAGACTTAAATTATATTACTAATAGTATTAGAGTACGTATTAGTATAAGACCATAAAGTATAAATTGTAAAGCATATGATCAAAATAAATATTCATGTTTGAGATGATAATGATTTTATTACATATATTTTTTATATTAACATAAAATTATAATAACATTATCTTTTATATAATATATATAATAAAATATTATTATACATATAATATAATTATATCTAATATAAAGAAAGAGGCGTACATATTAATCAACAAATTAAATATAATTATATCTAATATAAAGAAAGAGACGTACATATTAATCAACAAATTAGAAACAAAGTGGCGGAACCAACAATTTCTTTGAAGAGGGGCTGATTTATTTTAACCGTATGACACATTTAGCGGTTAATATAAATAGAAATTAATAAGTTTATTATTTTTCTTATTAATTTTAATTTAATTTTGATGAGACCACATCCTTGAAAATATATATTATATAGAAATGATACAAAATTTAATACCTATAAGAAAAAAAAATGAGCGAGACATTTTTTAATATATTAGAAGAAGTACTAATTTTCTAAAAAGTATATGTGAATCATAAATATTTTGGGAGGGCCATGTTCTATATTTATAAAATTATGTTAAATAAAATCTTAACATCATAGGACTATTTTAAATTTCCCATAATTTTGGCATGTTCTCCCTTAAGCTCAAAGTGTTTCCAGGACCGCCACTTACCATATACAATTTCCCTCAAATGCATATAAAAACTAATGAAACTTAAGTTGCTGCCTCTACGCTGCCTCAAAATTTTCATGTAATTTAAATTTCCCTCTCACTACTTGCAACGCATTGTATAGAATTTTCAGATTCATTTAAATTTCCCTCTCACTGCTTGAGTACGCGGCAATTGATACATGAAATTTTTCCAGCGCCTTTTATTCGAACAATGAAAGTCCCTCCAACCAACGCCACCACCCTCCTGTTAGAGTCTGCACTGACTCCTCCACACTCGGAAAGCTGCATTGGAAGCCACATGTGAGACGCCAAGAACCAGCAACCACCTGTACAAGTACTGAACCGGCAGCCTCTGTTTTAAGCAAGAAGAACAGAGCATTGTTCTCCAAACCGAGGGCCATGGCCTGATGCAGTTGGGCGACGACGCCACCTCAAGGAGCAACAGAAGACGCTGGAAAACAAGCCTCCACTGCCCAGTTGATGTTCATCATGCACCACCGTCCGCAACTCCCACACCATTTGATGCGTAAACTCCCTCACACCATGCTTTCTCTCTCCATTCTCTCTCTCTCTCTCTCTCTTTCTTATCACAATATTTCTCCCTTCCACAGTACACTGCCGCTTCCCACCCACCTTGCCGCCGCTTCGTTGCTGCTCTCATTGAGAGTCTTCGTCGCACAGCTCCTGTTTGGTTGTGCTTTTTTTTTTTTTTTTCCTGTTTGGTTCTTTGGCATAAGTTTTGCTTATTTTTTTGTTTGATTCAAGGTACTGATATTCACGTAAAGTGTTTAATTTAATTCATTGACTTGCTCTGTAGGAAAAAAATGGAAAAGCAAACATCATATGGGTTCATTACTCTTCACCAACCATTTGGAAGAGGTTTTTCTAAACTTAAAATGCATAAATCTTACCTGTTTGGACAGTTGCCTGTGGATGAATGTGGTTGCAAGGTTTGTGTTCGGAAGATTGGTTTTTGCAGTACTTGTATGTGTCTTGTGTTCTTGAAGTTTGAGATGGTGTCAAATGCTTGTAGTTGGGTTGGATGTTTGTCGTCATTGGTGCCATACCGATTGTGGGTTACAAGAAATGGCACCAGTTTACTGATATTGTACTCCTATGTTTGGTCTTTGAAATTTCCACAAACTGACATAAGGCAAATAAATCAAGTCACAATGACATAAGCCAATGTTTCTAGTCCTCTATTTAGCTGTGTTTGGTCTTATAATGACACAGAGGTATCATCTAATATGCACTCTGGTCCGTATAGGCTTCTCAAACTATATGCACATATTTGAGCTTCTTTCTTGTGATGTTTATGACCCAACAATATACACAAGTAGTTCGGTGGTTATGGTAGTTCGATGGTTATGCTAGTTTTACTTCAAAACACAGCTAAATAGAGGACTAGAAACATCGGCCAGGTACAATGGAACCCATGTTCTTTGGCATTCCTTGGAGAAGGTGAAGCTAGAAAAAAGAAGAAGAAGAAGAAGAAGTGCTTGCCACAAACCGGCCAACAATATGTTTATTGAGAGGGATAATAATGCAAGTGGGGGAGAAGAAGGGGGTGGCGTGGGGTGGGGGTTGAAGAGCCTTGTAGAATAGCTTGAGTTCATAAAACAAATCCTATGTACATTTATTATTAGATTGCATTGATTATATATGTTTTTGCATTTACATTAGAGGTCCCTTGTAATTAACCAGATTTTCAATCTCTATGTTTTTGCATTTGCTTTAGAGGTCTCTTGCATTTACAAAATAGTTTTCATTTTTAATCTCTATGTTTTCTGAAATATATGAAAAGTTGATCTAGTTCTATGTACTTAACAAGATTTACATTTTTCAGATGCCGTGTAGATCATTTTTCAGATGTCGTGCCCAAGGTATACTTTGTTTTTTGGTATTTTGAGTAAGATATATAAACGAGCAGATCATTTGAGTCTTATCTATTGTTTGAATCTGGACTATTATGCTTTCAGTTACTAGATTAGAAGCTCTCCAGCTTGAGGATTGTATGATATTGAATATGACCCAAAGAAACATTTTGCGAGCTCAACGATTGCAAAACTTTCTTGGTTATCGATTAGAAGTTTTAGCTATTGATTTATGGTTACTCTCTATTAATTTAGTATAACTTTTTTGATCTGTTCCAGGCTCAATGATTGCATAACATTTTCCAAAAAACTTTTGTATAAATGTGAAGAAGAAGTTCCCATGAAAGAAATGGTCTTAAAGCTAATGACAAACACAATGTGAAGACGAAGAATTATTCATGAAGAACTTTAATATGCTTTGATTTGTAATTTTTCTTTTTATTATATGAATAATCACCCATTATATCATATTTATTATTAATTGATATATTATATTTTTTTTTATTGTGGGATATCATATTATTGATGCGTTAGTAAATATTGTCAATTAATGCAATGTGCCAGTAATATATTTATTGTGGTTTTTATATTAATGTTGTTAATTTAAAAAAATATGCTGGCAACAAATTAGTGACAGCGTTTACAATAAGCTGCAATGCAGAAAAAAACAAACTCATGGTGACGTTTAGATAAACGCCGTCAATAAATTCAAGGTGTCGCCAATGTACTATTACTGACATTTAAATAAAAGCCGCTAATTTGTATGATGTGCTGGCAACGTAATGTGGCGGCGTTTATGTTAACGCCGCTATTTTAAAAATACCGTCGTTTAGATAAATGCCATTAATAAATTCGCTAAAATATTATTAGTGGCATTTAAATAAATGCCGCCAAATTGTATGATTATATACATCGTACTAGTGGCGGCGTTTAGCTAATCGCCGTTAAATTAGGACATTGGCGACGTTTCGATAAACGTCATTAAATTATTTAAGGTGATGCCGCCAATGTACTATTAGTGGCATTTAAATAAATGCCACCAATTTATATGATGCGCCGGCACATTCTTAGTAGTGACATATATCGTAACGCCGCTATTTTAAAAAGTGGCAACGGTCAGAAAAATGCCGTTAAAAAATTCAATGTGCTGCAGCCAATGTACTATTAGTGGCATTTAAATAAAGGCCGCTAGTTTATATTATACGTCGGCAATGTAGTAGCAGTGGCGTTTATGATAACGCCGCTAGTATATGGCAAGTAATGACAACGATAAAGTGGTGGCGTTTTGAGAAACACTATTAATGTATATACGGTGGCGGCGTTTTATGAAATGCCACTACATTACATACAAACGCCGCTAATGAGATTTACCAATATCGTCGGTTGCGCAAATGCCGGAACCGGGGAATTACCAACCTTCTAGTAACGGCGGTCGCTTACACTGGTTGAAAACTGCCGCAAATTAATTAGAAACGTTTTTTGGGGCAGTTACCGGCGCATAGCCAACGCCGGCAATTCTATCTTTTTTTGTAGTGTTATTTCCATCTTTGTGACAATCCAATTCTAATCGAAAACAGGAACAACATGGTTATAATCAGCAAAAAGACATAATCAAGTTATCTTTATCCTGTCATAGGAGGTTCTAAAGATGAATTAGTACATGTTTTGAGACTGAAATGATTATTTTGGAAAACTTGTTCCAAGTTCAGATAGATTTCCAAGTGCTTTTTAAAGTGGCTATACTTTCTGGCTTGAATTTTTGTTTATTAGATTTGAATGTGAGAGGTGCTTTAAGCCTGTAACTGCAATCCCAATAATTTTTAAAGGTGATTTTAAATGATATCTCTGTTCTTGAAGTTCAAAACGTATTTTTAACATAGTAATTTGTCATATGTTCTGATAATAGCAAGCACCTTTGACCATGTTATTTGATTGTGAGTAAATTATTTGATTGTGATTTACTCATTTGAAATCACAACTTGTGCTTAAAATTTTTAAGCCGATAGAGAGTCAGGTTCGAACTCAAAACCTCTACTATAAAATTAAGTGAAATAACCACTTCTTCAGAAAATATAGATTCAATCATTTATACTTGTCTAAACATCTCGAGACTTTTCTTCTAGATTTGTAATCTCTTTGAGTGTGCCTATTATATTGAACAGAGTTTCCAAATAGATGAAAAGAGTGGGAAGAAATGTTTGATGCTGGCAGCGGGGGAGTTAAGTATAATATGGGGATCTAGAGACACTGCACATCACTGGAAATGGATTTCCTCAACTGAGTCACTGGTTCTACCCAAGTCTAGGTCTCTCTCCATCTCTCTGTATGCTTGAGTACTGCATGCTTGTTTACCTTATTTTGGTAAAAATTATAGCAATGGTGTGTAAAATGTGCAGATTCTAGGAAGTAGGTCATCTTAGAAATGTTTGTTGGCTTGACATAAAAAGCAGAATTGAGACAAAAATCCTTTCCCCAAAAACAAAATATGGGGCATACTTTATCTACTCGGTGGTGGATGGTTTCTCTGCATTTCATTACCCTTTGAAAGTATCCATTAGACTGGAAAACGAGGTGGAAGGAGGTGATGCTACCAATGCTTATTTGAATCCAAGAATGTGGTCGTTGAAGTCAAATGAGGAAGTATTACCATTTAACCGACTGGTTGGGTGGACTTCCAGTCGAGAGATAGGAAATGTGGCTGGAGCTTGAGATTGGAGAATACTTCAATGGTAGCCAAGTTGATGATCATGGCGAGGTCGAGATGTGCTTGAAGGAGGTTCAAGTCCTTAACGACATGTCTGGCCTTGTGGTCCATGGCATTGAGCTTCGGCCAAGAGAAGAATTAAAGTTAATTAGTAAGAGGTTGGTGTCTATTTTCCATCTGCTTGGCAAAGGACATTTGCTGTGAGACCTGGATTTGTGTGCATTATATTATGTGCAATGTTTCAAGACTTTGGATTATATAATTTGCAGGAATTGGCATTCCGGCTCCTGTTCAGTTTCGCATTGTTTTTATAATTTTTTTGTTGGATGGCATTTTTGTAAATTTGGAATTCATATGGTATTTGATTTAGTTCTAAAATATAAAATGTATTTATATAATTTTAATTTTTTTGTAACTTTAAGTATGTCCCATCATTCTCTCTTTTTCTAAATATAATTATTTTTAGTAATTTTTCTATTCTTTTATTTTTATTTTTTCTTTATTTATGTTTCTCAACTCAAATTTTTGATTTTTTAAACTTATATTCATTTTATAAATCTTCAATTCTTCCATATATATACACATATACATGATACACACAAACATATATATATATGTATTTATTATATTAGTTGGTAGTTTATATATACATATAATATTTATATATAATATATAATTAATCCCGAAACGATACTGATACTGTAATATTTGTTCCAGTACATTAACCGAAACAGCCACGGGAAGGGTATTCAAATCATTTTTATTATAAAATAAATTTTATTTTTTTATTATTTTTTAAAGAGAATGAAGTCACATGTCTATAAAATAGATATAACAGTGCACTTTTTAATTAAATACTAACTCGATAATTTGATCGAGGCTTTTCTAATATTCCTTTTTCGGGTCTCCTACAATTAGTTCTTCGGATTTCTACTAGGGTTTTACCGATGGAGGCTCCAATTGCTGTTAATATTGGAAGTTGGATTTGCAAAACTTCTTAGATTTGATTCAAGCCAGCTGACATGGTAGCTGGTACCATGGATTCCACCCCTTGCCTTTATATTCACACAAAACAAATGAAATTTCAGAAACTGCTGGCATGCTTTGCTTGCTCCTACAGTAGATGAAGTAACTCCACCCTTATATAATATAGTCGTTTATATTACCAAAGTAGTAAAAATCCCAATACATAACACAAAATCATGCATGCATGCGACGCATTCACAATGGATGCATATATATATTTATATATACGAGTAATGCTAGATATAATATTAAGGTGTGCAAGTCTCATGCATGCACTCTCTTTAAAAAAAAAGTGGGATTCACCCTTTTCTTCAGAAAGACTGAGAGCTTGCAACAATGAGACTACAAATATCATTTCTCTATATATAAATTATATAATCCAAAGTCTTGAAANAAGAATATGATGGTTAATCCAATGTAAATTTTAAGTGCTGAATGATTACTTAAAAGTTAAAAAGTTACATATTTTTCAAATTTTAAAAATTAGAATCATCAATCCAATGTCAATGCTCTAAAATCCGTCTCATATATGTAGAAGCATTACTCGTTCCCCTCAAGGAGAGGCTTTTAAAAATATAATCCGAGTGAGAAATGCTTGGTGTGCACAAAAATGTTATACAAGAAAACTTACGAATTTACATATCTTGAACTGGTACATCAGAATGTAAATCACTTTTATTACAAGGAAGATCAAATACTAACTCCAATAATTTGATCGAGGCTTTTCTAATATTTCTTCGAATTATTCTGATTCACTAGGTTTTTACCCATGGAGGCTCCGTTGCTTTAATATTGGAGTTGGATTTGCAAAACTTCTTAAAGTTGATCCAGTAAGTGACATGGTAACTGACAGGCAGGGTACCATGGATTCCACCCCTTCCTGCTATTATGTTCAGCAAAACAAAGAATTTCAGAAATTGCTGCCATGCCTTGCTTGTCCTACAGTAGATGAAGTAATCCACCCTTTATAATATAGTCGTTATATAACCAAAGTAGTAAAATCCCAATACATAACACAAATCAATGATGCATGCAATGGATGCATTATATATATATACAATGCTATAATATATTATCATAGTCCAAGGTCTCAATCTCAAGATCAAATACATGTTGCTCATAATATAATGCAGAAAAAACAGGTCTCACATGCAAATGTCCTTTGCTCAGCAGAGGAAAATAGAACCAACTCTCTTACTAATTAACTTTAATTCTTCTCTTGGCCGAAGCTCAATGCCATGGACCACAAGGCCAGACATGTCGTTAAGGACTTGAACCTCCTTCAAGCACATCTCGACCCGCCATGATCATCAACTTGGCTGCCATTGAAGAATTCTCCAATCTCAAGCTCCAGCCACATATCCTCTCTCCTGACTGGAAGTCACCCACCAGTCGGTTAAATTGTAATATTCCTCATTGACTTCAACGACACATCTTGGATTCAAATAAGCATTGTAGCATCACCTCCTTCCACCTCGTTTTCCAGTCTAATGTATAATAATAAAATTTTATTATTTTTTATTATTTATATTTCTTTAATAATTTTTTATTTTTTAATTACTTTTTTATTTTATTTTCATAATCTTCAATAACCTCAAACAATCTTTTTCATTTTTATTTTTACAATCCAACAATTTATAATATAATAATCTTATATGTACATAGACGGTGAAATCTCATATGTAAATAAAAATCTCATATGTACAATCCATAAAAATCCCATATGTATAATATAATAATCTCAAATGTGGGATGAATGTGAGACAAGAAATAATAAAATACTAATTTGAAGAAGTTATAGTTCTTTTCATATATTAAATGTGGGATAGATTTACTGAAACTAATATTTTATATAAAAAGTGTTTAGCTAATTCAATGTGGATTTAATTTCATCAACATTCTATAAAATATGAAAAGCACTAGCATTCGGCTTAGGGGCTGCTTAAAAAATTAAAACAACCCCTTATGGCCTTAATCATTTTAAAAAAATTAAAATAATTATTAATTGTATGCTTCTTAAAAAATATTTATAAATTTCAAGTTGTGGGAAAATCTAGAACATAATACCAAAAATTATTAAACAATTGAATTTTTCTTTATTATGAACTTATATAGTCCGGCCCTACAAAATTTTAAACTGCAATCTTTCTTTCCTAGGCTTGCTTTTCTTCATTCGCTTGAGTTCTCTTGAATATTTTTCTTTATTAACACTAATCATATTATGTTCTTTGTTAAAGAGGGAGCCTATCCATAATTTGCAGTTTCTTTTATTATTGTAAATAAACTCTATGTATCGCCAACATAATTTCCGGCACTTCCCCTTTGGGAAGCATGTAGGTTGTCGCTGGTCTCCCGTGCCTTCGAATCCGCTGCAACTTCTAATCTCGTGTGGGAGAGGTTTCTTCCACCTGATTATCAAGAGATCATTTCCTCATCCTCCTCATCCTTGAAGAACATCATGTTGACCAAGAAGAATCTTTATTTCCATCTTTGAGACAATCCAATTCTAATCGGAAACAGGAACAACATGGTTATAATCAGCAAAAAGACATAATCAAGTTATCTTTATCCTGTCATAGGAGGTTCGAAAGATGAATTAGTACATGTTTTGAGACTGAAATGATTATTTTGGAAAACTTGTTCCAAGTTCAGATAGATTTCCAAGTGCTTTTTAAAGTGGCTATACTTTCTGGCTTGAATTTTTGTTTATTAGATTTGAATGTGAGAGGTGCTTTAAGCCTGTAACTGCAATCCCAATAATTTTTAAAGGTGATTTTAAATGATATCTCTGTTCTTGAAGTTCAAAACGTATTTTTAACATAGTAATTTGTAATATGTTCTGATAATAGCAAGCACCTTTGACCATGTTATTTGATTGTGATTTACTCATCTGAAATCACAACTTGTGCTTAAAATTTTTAAGCCGATAGAGAGTGAGGTTCGAACTCAAAACCTTTACAATAAAATTAAGTGAAATAACCACTTTTTCGGAAAATATAGATTCAATCATTTATACTTGTCTAAACATCTCGAGACTTTTCATCTAGATTTGTAATCTCTTTGAGTGTGCCTATCATATTGAACAGAGTTTCCAAATAGATAAAAAGAGTGGGAAGAAATGTTTGATGCTGGCAGCGAGGGAGTTAAGTATAATATGGGGATCTAGAGACACTGCACATCACTAGAAATGGTTTTCCTCAACTGAGTCACTGGTTCTACCCAAGTCTAGGTCTCTCTCCATCTCTCTGTATGCTTGAGTACTGCATGCTTGTTTACCTTATTTTGGTAAAAATTATAGCAATGGTGTGTAAAATGTGCAGATTCTCGGAAGTAGGTCATCTTAGAAATGTTTGTTGGCTTGACATAAAAAGCAGAATTGAGACAAAAATCCTTTCCCCAGAAACAAAATATGGGGCATACTTTATCTACTCGGTGGTGGATGGTTTCTCTGCATTTCATTACCCTTTGAAAGTATCCATTAGACTGGAAAACAAGGTGGAAGGAGGTGATGCTACCAATGCTTATTTGAATCCAAGAATGTGATCGTTGAAGTCAAATGAGGAAGTATTACCATTTAACCGACTGGTTGGGTGGACTTCCAGTCGAGAGAGAGGATATGTGGCTGGAGCTTGAGATTGGAGAATTCTTCAATGGCAGCCAAGTTGATGATCATGGCGAGGTCGAGATGTGGTTGAAGGAGGTTCAAGTCCTTAACGACATGTCTGGCCTTGTGGTCCATGGCATTGAGCTTCGGCCAAGAGAAGAATTAAAGTTAATTAGTAAGAGGTTGGTGTCTATTTTCCATCTGCTCGGCAAAGGACATTTGCTGTGAGACCTGGATTTGTGTGCATTATATTATGTGCAATGTTTCAAGACTTTGGATTATATATAGAGAAATGATATTTGTAGTCTCATTGTTGCAAGCTCTACAGTCTTTCTGAAGAAAAGGGTGAATCCCATTTTTTTTTAAAGAGATTGAGTGCATGCATGAGACTTGCACACTTTAATATTATATCTAGCATTACTCGTATATATAAATATATATATGCATCCATTGTGAATGCGTCACATGCATGGTTTTGTGTTATGTATTGGGATTTTTACTACTTTGGTAATATAAACGACTATATTATATAAGGGTGGAGTTACTTCATCTACTGTAGGAGCAAGCAAAGCATGCCCAGCAGTTTCTGAAATTTCATTTGTTTTGTGTGATAAAGGCAAGGGGTGGAATCCATGGTACCAGCTACCATGTCAGCTGGCTTGAATCAAATCTAAGAAGTTTTGCAAATCCAACTTCCAATATTAACAGCAATTGGAGCCTCCATCGGTAAAACCCTAGTAGAAATCCGAAGAACTAATTGTAGGAGACCCGAAAAAGGAATATTAGAAAAGCCTCGATCAAATTATCGAGTTAGTATTTAATTAAAAAGTGCACTGTTATATCTATTTTATAGACATGTGACTTCATTCTCTTTAAAAAATAATAAAAAAATAAAATTTATTTTATAATAAAAATGATTTGAATACCCTTCCCGTGGCTGTTTCGGTTAATGTACTGGAACAAAATATTACAGTATCAGTATCGTTTCGGGATTAATTATATATTATATATAAATATTATATGTATATATAAACTACCAACTAATATAATAAATACATATATATATATATTTGTGTGTATCATGTATATGGGTATATATATGAAAGAATTGAAGATTTATAAAATGAATATAAGTTTGAAAAATAAAAAATTTGAGTTGAAAAACATAAATAAAGAAAAAATAAAAATAAAAGAATAGAAAAATTACTAAAAATAATTATATTTAGAAAAAGAGAGAATGATGGGACATACTTAAAGTTACAAAAAAATTAAAATTATATAAATACATTTTATATTTTAGAACTAAATCAAATACCATATGAATTCCAAATTTACAAAAATGCCATCCAACAAAAAAATTATAAAAACAATGCGAAACTGAACAGGAGCCGGAATGCCAATTCCTGCCGAAATGGATCGGAACGGGTCGGAATTTGGAGCGAAACGGAACAATGAGGTTTAGTGTACTAAATACTACACTGGAACGGAAAATTTCGGCTGGAATAGAATTCAAAACTATGGGTGTAAGAATTTTTCTTCGAATCGAGAAAACTAATCGGATTGACTAAAGAAATTGAATTTTTGGTCCAAAACGATCTAGTTGAGTCCAAAGTAATCCTTATCAATTCTGTCTAGTCTGTACTTTTGGTGGATTGAAAAAATCGATCCAGTCTGATATCCTCCTCCAAGATTGACCGGACCGAATCGATTACACTCTTATGGTCAATATCCAAACTTGCATAGAAAATACCCAGCTAGGCGATCAAAAATAGACAGAAAAACAAATAAATAACAAAATAAAAGCAACAAACAAAACAAAAAACAAAAGCTGTACTGATTTTTCAAGCCTTCTATTCCTATTTAGGGGAATATATATAAATATATATATTTATATATGTAGGGACGGATCTTAGGGGCCGTTCAAAACAATAAAACAACACCTTAAACACTGAAAAAATTAAAATAATTGTATGCATTGTTGTAAATACACATATATTTGGTGGATGATCATGTTGTAAATATTATCGTGCATGTGAATTAGTTGTTGTGCATGTGAGAGTTTGTGACTTAATTGTTGTGCATGTGAATTGATTGCCACAACAAACTGCCATGGAAGTTGCTTATAAAAGGAGGTCTTGAAGATAATTTGTAACACACAAGAATAGAAGAGTAGTGAATGATATTGAGCTCTTGAAGAGTAAAATATATTGCAATCTCTCAATTTTCATACTTCTCTTTTGCAAATTTTCATTCATTTGCTACTTCTCTTTAATTTTATAACACGTTATCAATACGAGACTCTAGCTAGCTGTAATATTCTTTAGATTTATGATCTATGGTAAGATAAGATTAAGTAAGAATTTTCAATGACATCTTTTTACTTTAAAGCTTAATTTTATTATATTATGCACATGGTCGGTTATACACTTGATTATTATTATCTCTGACGAATTAATATTTTCATAATTTATATACCAGTTATATCTGTAGCGGATTTTTATTCCCATAGTTTCCATACCAGTTATATCTTTGGTGAATTAATATTCCCATAGTTTATATACTAGTTATATATTTAATACATTTGTTATAAATAATGTCAAATCTTTCAAACTTAGAATTTGTTGCTTTTGATGTTTCTGGCAACAATTACTTATCTTGGATCTGCCTTATGCTTTAAGTAATTTTTAACTACGTTAGACTTATTTATGCCATATTTTTGTTGTCTATCTATTACTAGACTGTTCTAATCAGCTCAGCTTTTGACATTAGTGGAATCCAAAATATGGTTAAGAGTCGAGAAAGTATAATATTTCTAAACTTTTGATATTTTTAATAGTCATATTGATGTCACATTAATATTTGTTATTTATTCTTTACAGATGCAACTTGGAGTGGATGAATCACAACCTGTGCAATCTGGGTTGGATGGATCACAATCGGTGCAATGATATGGTTGAATTTTAATGTCTGCAAATATTTGTTGAAACTTTATGGTTCAATTTCATATTATGTGCATGGAAAGTATGATTTTGGTATGTGCAAGAAAATCGGCTATTAGATATGAGTTCTCACTAAATATTCTTAATTTAGCAAGATGCAGGAGTATTCTCAGTGGAGGTTGTGCTGACAAATATTGTTGAATGCTTGGAAGAAGAAAGTTTGGCAACCCCTGGTTTCTAAAATTATTTTTGGAAGAGAGCTTGGCAAGTGATAGGTTTTGTAATTATTTTTGTAAAAAGAAAGGTTGCAAGTTGTAGTTGTTGTAATTATTTTTTTGGAAGAAAGCTTGGCAAGTGATAGATTTTTTAATTATTTTTGTAAGAAGAAATGTTGCAAGTTGTAGTTGTTGTAATTATTTTTTTGGAGGAAAGCTTGGCAATTGATAGGTTTTGTAATTATTTTTGTAAGAAGAAAGGAAATACCAGGCATTTCAGTGCTTGCAAGGTTTTCTAACTTTCCAGCCATTGATCCTTTGCGACTTACTATTGGTTTTTAGGTAGCTTGGTTTGTCTAGTTATGAAGCTGATGAATTCTTGTGCAGAGATCATGGGATCGTTTGTGAACTTGTTGGGAACCGATCTATTATTTTCGCAATCAACCTTGGAACTAATAGAGATGATATTCAGAGGCTTATATTAGCAATAGAGCATTTAGTAGGAATTACTGCACCGATTGATGGAGAAAAAGGGTATGGGGAGTTTAATAGTTATACACCCTCCGCAGATATCAAAGTGAGCCTGATTCCCAGGGATGCCTTTTTTGCAAGTAAAAAGAAAGTTGGTATAGGAGAGAGCCTAGGGAAAGTTTGTGCTTGGGGAGCTCATATATCCATATCCGCCAGGGATACCAGTTATGATCCCTGGTGAGGTTACTACAGAGAAAGCTTTGAGTATCTACTGGATGTTAGAAGCGAAGGTGCTGTTATAACTGGAGGCTCTGATACTTCCCTATCTTCTATAGTAGTTTGTAATGTGTAGTTCATTAATACTGTGTAGAAGTGCATCTATCTGCCAAATCCTTGCTTCAGCTTAAGGTAGTGGCAGGGCACATGAAGCCGGGAGTACTTGTGTAGCTTGTATGCGCATGCCCACCACTGATACTAGCAACCACCACCACTATAAGCCTATATCTTTTTCCTTTAAATCTTTGGGAGAGCGTTGGAGAATGACTTTCCTTTCCCCTTTGAACATTGGCCATGATTTTTACAGCATCATCCACGGTACTTAACCAGAATTTAGGTAAATGAAGTCTGCCAAAAACTCTGTTACATGCGAGGTACTTGTCACTCATGTGCTTCATATTTCAGCTACTTCATGACAAGGCTTCACTTTTGCAGCAATGAAAACTTGTGTTTTTCTTTTTTCATACCCTTGAAGTAAAATGAATATTGTTGTCATATTCGTTTATTCACAGCAGTTTTAAGAATTTCTCTTTCTTTTCTTTTCACATGATCAAGGTATTTAGGAGGGGAATGGTCCTTGAGGGAGGATAACATAGTGATCCCAGTACATTTGTTACCCTCAAGGTACATAAGAAGGGAGGAATTACTTCATTTCCGGTGGTGTGATGTATTTTTTTATTTTATTTTTTGAAATAGAGTTCAATTCAATTCATGAATGAAAGAAGTTACATCTGTGACCAATAAGTTCAGGTATAAGCCATGATTACAAGTCAACTACTCATCAGTTATATGCTCCCCCACACACAACTTTCATTATGCCAGACTCTGTCTAAAAACTTCAAAAGAACTCTCCAATGACATAGCCCTTCTGAGATGCGAGACTCTGTAAAAACAGAGATGTCCATCTCGACTTGTCTATGAGGAAACAACTCCTTTCACCCCTACCCTCCAAAGGAGGAGGGAGATTTTTCACCCTCAACCTCCAAAGAAGGATAGGATAGAAGGATAGGGACTAAACTACCATTCTTCTCCAAAAGTGGAAAGGGAATCGCCTATTTCAAATTATTGTATTTTAACCCTAACAGACAAAAACAAAATGTAAAACAACTTGATACACTGAATGCCCACGCCGAAAGCCCTTCCACTGTCTGCGCCATTTTGTCCCCCACTATCCCTGCTACCCATAACAGCCCCAGCCCGCCTTACATCCTGCCACATCCTGCAACTTGCAAGCAAGCAATGTTATTATTTACTCTAGATTTTGTTATTATCAATCATATGTTTTGATGTGACATATTTATTTGCATGTCTATCATTATACAATTTTAATTCTTTTGGAATATTAAATATGTCTCCCATTCGCCCTCTAAAAAAAAAACTCATTATTTTCAATAATTTCTCGACTCTTATATAATTGTGATCTTTTATGATATTATCTTTTAACACTATTATCTCTACATTTTTTTTAATGTTTTCATTATATATTCATTTTATAAATCTCGAATATATATATATATGTATTTGTTACCCTCAAGGTACATAAGAAGGGAGGAATTACTTCATTTCCCGTGGTGTGATGTATTTTTCTTTTTTATTTTGAAATAGAGTTCAATTCAATTCATGAATGAAAGAAGTTACATCTGTGACCAATAAGTTCAGGTATAAGCCATAATTAAAAGTCAACTACTCATCAGTTATATGCTCCCCGCACACAACTTTCATTATGCCGGTCGTTGTCTAAAAACTTAAAAAAAACTCTCTAATGACATAGCCCTTCTGAGATGCGAGACTCTGTAAAAACAAAGATGTCCATCTCGACTTGTCTACGAGAAAACAACTTCTTTCACCCCTACCCTCCAAAGGAGAAGGGAGATTTTTCACCCTCAACCTCCAAAGAATGATAGGGACTAAACTACCATTCTCCTCCAAAAGAGGAAAGGAAAATGCCTATTTCAAATTATTGTATTTTAACCCTAACAGACAAAAACAAAATGTAAAACAACTTGATACACTGAATGCCCACGCCGAAAACCCTTCCATTGTCTGCGCCACTTTGTCTCCCACTATCCCTACTACCCGTAACTGCCCCAACCCGCCTTACATCCTGCAACCTGTAAGTAAGCAATGTTATTATTTACTCTAGATTTTGTTATTATCAATCGTATGTTTTGATGTGACATATTTATTTGCATGTCTATCATTTATATATACAATTTTAATTCTTTTGGAATATTAAATATGTCTCCCATTCTCCCTCTAAAAAAAACTCATTATTTTCAATAATTTCTCAACTCTTATATAAATGTGATCTTTTATGATATTATCTTTTAACACTATTATCTCTATATATATATTTTTTAATGTTTTCATTATATATTCATTTTATAAATCTCGAATATCTTCTATATATAAAAAGTAAGTATAAAACGGAAATTGTTGTTTTAAATGGAAAATCTTGTTTCTCCGTTAGTTTTGTTGTTCCCGTTAAATACCAGTTACGCCACCGTTTATGGCCATTTATGTTGTCAGTTTCAATTCAATTATTTTTTTGGATACTTAATAAGATGTAAGTGAGATAATAATACGTTGTATATAATTTTCTTTCGAATATATATATATATATACTAGGTAGGAATAACGTGCAAAACACATTTACAGAGTTTTATAAAATGGTTATTTGTAAAAAATAATATATATTTTATAAAAATTATCGATTTCACTTAATAATTTAAGGCATATTAGAGAAAATAAAAATATTAGTTCAAAATATCATATAATCCAATACATATTTATAACATCTATAATTTTAGTAAAGATGTATGCGAAAAATTTAATAAAAATCTAACAAAAATGTTAGTTCAAAATACGTGTAATTTGATATTTGTACTATGATTCATCAATTTGTATTATGCAAGTGCAAATTTTTTAATTCGTATGCAACGCATATTTGGGTCCCTTCAAGGCATATTCGTTAATAATTGTAGTGTGCAATATTTATTTAAAATGAGGAGATTTGTCTTGTCGTTTTCCTATATTAAAATAATAATAATAATAAAATATAGATGTAGGAATTAATGAAAGAAGATGTTAATTTGTACATTATCCGAACTATTGTTTTAAATTTAATGTGTTTCTCATTAGTTTATTTTATGATTTTAAAGTTGTGAAATTTACTTTGATGTACTTTCTTGGTATTGATTATTGTTTTGCATTTAAATTATTCTTTGCTTTAATTTATTTTATTGTTGGGCTTTAATTATCTTATTTTATTAATATTTAGTTGTAGTATTTTTATTTGGCTTTTATCTATTTTTATTATACTCTTTTTATTTTATTGAACCTTTATTTTTTAGTTTGGGCTTGCTTTAAATGGGTTTTCCTTAGTTTTTGGGCCTAACCCATTCGAAATTGAAGCCCAGCCCTTTTGCCTTATGAAGCCCAGCCCGTTGGTCTTCATTTCAGCCCTCTCTCCTTGTTGAACGATGCGTTCTGGCCTCGATGCCCTTGGGGCTTGAATTCGTTTCTTTTCTTTCTCCAGCCGCATGTCTCCTGCTTCTTTCTTCTTCTTCATTGTTTCTTTTCTTCTTTTCTTCTTCTCCTGCGCCGATTGCACCTCTTCTTCCGTTGGTAAGTTTTTCTTTTCTCTTTTGGTTCTTTTCCTTTATTTTTCTGCTGTTAGACCGTGCTTCTCCTTCTTCACCATTGTTGTGCTTCTTCTTCCTTTGAAATTCTTGGTGCCGCAGCTCCTATCTTTTCTTTCCTCTTCTCTTTTGTTTTTCTTTTCCTCCTCTTGCGTGCGCCCACTCCTCCTCCTTCATTTTTCTGGTTTCCTTTGATTTTCCTCTTCATTTCTCTGCTGTGCCGATCTGCAACTTCTTCTTTTTCTTCTGTTCAGTTTCTTCTTCTTCTGCAAACCTGTGTTGTTGTTGTTCAATCAAGATTTTTCGTTAAAACAACAAATTCCGTTTCACATATATATAGAAGATATTTTTTTTTATAAGTAAAAGATTTATTGATCCTTGTAACTATTTACAAGTCCGAGTATACAGGGGTATACAGAGAGAGCCTAGTTACAGTTATATATAGAAGATATATATATCTAGAAAAAATTTAGTTGCAAATACAAGTGCGTACTAATATGTATATCAATTTAATATAATTGGTCAAAAAATAGATTTTATTAAAAATAATGTTAATTTAAATTTTGAATATGAAGTAATTAGTATTGATACGCAGATTAGTACGTGACTTTGTTTGTATGTAGCAAAACTCATATATGTATGTGCGTGCATACGTTGACATTGTAATAACTTCAGAGAGAAGGAAAAGAACAGGAGAGAGGAAATGGATATCACCAGAATACTACTGGTAGAATGTATCGCCAAGATAATTTCCGGCACATCCCCTCGGGACGCATGTAGGTTGTCGCTGGTCTCCCATACCTTCGAAACCGCTGCAACTTCGAATCTCGCCTGGGAGGGGTTTCTGCCACCTGGTTATCAAGAGATCATTTCTTCTCTGTCATCATCGTCCGCATCCTTGAACATGTTGACCAAGAAGAATCTTTATTTCCATCTTTGCGACAATCCAATTCTGATCGGAAATAGTAACAACCTGGTAATCTGCAAAAAAACAACCTATTTGACTTTACCCTGTCATGTCTATCTAGTTTTGTTTACTTGCTATAAGCTAGGAATTCAGGGCTATTTTTCTATATTGTTTTTGCTTCAAGATATACCCTTGTCATTGGAGTTCCTAAAGATGGATTAGTGCANTTATATGAATATATATAAATCACAAAAAAAAAAATTTATGATAAAAGTTTTTGAAACACAGATCCTAGAAAGCAATATATAAAACATATATATAAAACATGTTAACAAAATATTACAGGAACTCTTCAAAGGTAAATTTTGAAGAACAGTATGCATATCATAAAATTCTTGTGTCGTTGTATTAAATAATTTCATTACCTCGCCAGTGTGGTTCATGAAATCAATTGTTGTACAACCCATTGCCTCTTCTGCAATTGCTCCAAATAAGACAGCTGCCAAAATGAAGAAGAGAGAAGATGAGTATAGGAGAGAAGGTCTTCATAGTGGGTTTTTTTTTTCCTTTCATTTCGTTGAAGCAACTATTTTTTCCTTTCATTTGCACCACAAATGAAAAAGCACCGCAAATCTTTTTTCAAGTTTTCTGTAGCTGTCAGGCGCCGCAGAGTTATGATGCTACATCTTCTTGTCTCTTGTAAAGAGACGCTTCACGAGAGATACTGTGAAACAATAGAGGTGCTTAGTCATAATTTTGTCTATAAAAGAGATATTCAGCTCATCTTCACTCGCATCCCAACTTCTTTACTTTTCTGTAATTAGTCTGCATTCTTACTCTGCAATATCTCTCTGCATTCTTACTTTACAATGACCCAGCAATCTTCTCGTAACCAATACGTGAGGTATTCAACACCTTTTTCACCAGCTGTTTCTGCTTCTGCTGTAGGTTCTATAGTACAATACAATAATGATCTGGCTAATAAGTCAGATGTTGAAACTATCTACGAGCTTGTAAATCTCGGTACCCATTACTCATCAGCTATTTATGCATTTTCTCAGCGACTACAATCCAAACCTTATGATTTGGACAAACTCAATGAGAAAATTTCTATCCTTCAGCGCTTTCTTCAGGAGTCTGACATGAAAATAGAAGCAATAAAGCAAGAGAATAGGAAATTAAAATCCTTGCTTAATTCTTCTTTTAGATTGCCTACTTCTTTAGACAGAGATGCTACGCAAACTTTAGATGAGCAAGATCGTTTGAAGAATGAGGCGAAATGCCTTAAATTTCTGTAATTTTTTTCTTCGAGATAATAAAATAATATTTCAGAAATATTCATATTTGTGTTTCTATATTCTGGTAGATATTCTGTGTGCTCCATTTTATTTTTGGTAGCAGATGAGGGTTGTATTAACTTCTACGTTTAAAGTGAAAACTAATAGATCTAAAGGAATAGATATAGATCTGTCAATACACAACAAAAATACATGTTCAACACCCAAAAAAATCACTTTTTTTCTCTTTCAAAAAATCAACTCGGAGATGAAAATAAAATAAAGATGACTTAGAAAATAGAGAAATAAAAATAGAAGGAAGCAGTTTTGATGGTTTTGCTTTGCCTTTTGTGGTTTAGAGGGTGCAAAAGTGGTTTTGTTGTTCTGGTGAATACCTTGAATTGCAGCAAAACTCGTACAGCTTTCCTCCGCTTAGCAAAGGTCACCTGCGTGTTGATCTGAAAAATAAAAACAGATAGAAAAAGAGAAAAAGCAGATCTGAAAAAGAGAAAGTGAAGATGAAAGTCTGAAAGAGAAAAAACTTGAATCAAAAAGAAAAAAAAACATATGAACACAGATAGAAAAGAAATTTGTTCTGTGGATCTGAAAAATAGAAATCAAACGAAAAAAAAAAAAACTTGAATAAATTTTTTACAAACAGATCTGAAATAAACGCAAGAAAATCAACCAAAAACAGATCTCTTCATATCTTTGTAGATGTGTTCAGACCTGTTTGTAGGGGAAGAAGCTGTGAAGAGATGGTGGGCGGAGGTGGTGCGACGGCGCTGGAAACGGCTGAAAACCGTGCGGCTTAGATGGGCTGTAGGTGGCTAACGGTGGCTCGGATGGAGGTGAAATTTGGTGGGGATGTTCACCGGTGAGAGGGGAAGAAAACTGGGTGGGTGGTGTACGACACCTCCACCGGACGGGGGTGCAATGGCCGGCCGAAGTAGGGGCGATGGGAAGGAGAAAAGAGAAGGGGAGAGCACGGGGAGAGAGAGAGAAAAGAAGAAAGAAGCACGGGAGAGAAAAGAGAAACGCACGGGAAGAGAAAAGAAAGAAAGAAGAAGAAATAATTATCTTTACTGTGCATTTCGATTTTTTTATTATTTTTACTGTGTAGAAATCCAATTATTATATTTACTGTGCATCGTTACTGTGTAGTAATGGAAAATATCGACGATTTATATTATTTTTTATTATATTTACTGTGCATTTTAAATTTTTTATTATTATCTTACTATTCATTTGAATTATTATATTATTTTTATTGTGCATTTTACTGTGTATTACTGTATAGGAATCGAATTATTATATCACTGTGCATAGTTACTGTGTATTACTGTGTAGGAATCGAATTATTATATTACTGTGTATATTTATTGTATAGTATTACTGTGTAGGATGAAATTGGATAATACTGTAAAGAGGAAGGATAAAATTGGAAGAAATGTTGTACTTACTATTCATCTGAGGATTGGCGCTTTTATATATAGAAGATATATATATATATATATATATGTATGTGCGTGCACACGTTGACCTTGTAATAACTTCTGAGAGAAGGAAAAGAACAGGAGAGAAAGGAAATGGATATCACCAGAACACTACCGGAAGAATGTATCGCCAAGATAATTTCCGGCACATCCCCTCGGGAGGCATGTAGGTTGTCGCTGGTCTCCCGTGCCTTCGAATCCGCTGCAACTTCGAATCTCGTGTGGGAGGGGTTTCTGCCACCTGGTTATCAAGAGATCATTTCTTCGTCGTCATCATCGTCCGCATCCTTGAACATGTTGACCAAGAAGAATCTTTATTTCCATCTTTGCGACAATCCAATTCTGATCGGAAACGGTAACAACATGGTAATCTGCAAAAAAAACAACCTAGTTGACTTTACCCTGTCATGTCTATCTAGTTTTGTTTACTTGCTATAAGCTAGGAATTCAGGGCTATTTTTCTATATTGTTTTTGCTTCAAGATATACCCTTGTCATTGGAGTTCCTAAAGATGGATTAGTGCATGTTGTGAGACAGAAATGATTATTTTGGAAAACTTGTTCCTAATTCAGATAGATTGATTTCCTAGTGCTTTTTAAAGTGGCTATACTTTGTGGCTTGAATTCTTGTTTGTTAGATTTGAATGTGAGAGGTGCTTTAAGTCTGTAACTGCAGTCCCAATAATTTTTAATGGTAATTTTTGATGCTATCTTTGTTCTTTATGTTCAAAACTGAATTTTCCACATGGTAAATTGTCATATGTTCTGATGAGCAACCACTTTTGACCCTTGTTCTTTGGTTCTGATTTATTCTTGTGAAATCATCACTTGTGTCTAAAAGCTTAAGCTGATGGGAATATGTAGATTTAATGGATATTTATACTTGTCTTCACACACTCCCTCACTTAACCTCAGAACCTCTGCTTTAATGCCGTTTGAAATCACTACTTGACTTGACAACTCTAGATTTTTCTTCTTGTTTTGTAATCTCTTTCTCTGTGTCAATGATTGAACAGAGTTTCCAAATAGATAAACCGAGTGGGAAGAAATGTTTGATGCTGGCTGCGAGGGAGTTAGGTATAGCATGGGGATCAGGAGACACTCCAGAATACTGGGATTGGATTTCCTCAACTCATTCACCGGTTCTACCCAAGTCTAGGTCTCTCTTCATCTCTCTGTTTGCTTGAGTACTGCATGCTTGTTTACCTTTTTTGTTATTTATAGCAATGGTGTGTATAATGTGCAGATTCTCGGAAGTAGCTCATCTTAGATGGGTTTGTTGGCTTGAAATAAAAGGCAGAATTGAGACAAAAATCCTTTCCCCAAAAACAAAATATGGGGCATACTTTATCTACTCCATGGAAAATGGTTGCTATGGGTTTGAAATCCCTGTGGAAGTATCCATTAGACTGAAAAACGAGGTGGAAGGAGGTGATGCTACCCATGCTTATTTGAATCCAAGAATGTGGCCGGGTACACATTATCGTAAACAGTCAATTGAGGAATTATTACAAATTAACCTACAGGATGATCGACTTCCAATCAGGAGAGAGGATATGTGGATGGAGATTGAGATTGGAGAATTCTTCAATGGCAGCCAAGTTGATGATCATGGCGTGGTCGAGATGTGCTTGAAGGAGGTTCAAGTCCTTAACGGGAAGTCTGGCCTTGTGGTCCATGGCATTGAGCTTCGCCCAAAAGAAGAAAGCTAATTAGTAAGAGATTGGTACCTATTTTCTTTCTGAGCAAAGTACATTTGCAGTGAGACCTGTTTTTTCTGCATTATATTATGAGCAACGTTTTGAGGGTTGGACTTGGACTATATATACATATATATATATGCATGTATTGTGAATACATCGCATACATTGTGTGTTATGTATTGGGATTGTTACTGAGGGAAACTATGGTTATATGAACGCTTATATTCTGCAAGGGAGGAATTACTTCATCTACTGTAGGAACAAGCAAGGCATGTGCAGCAATTTCTGAAATATCGTTTGTTTTGCCTGAACATAGATAGCTAGGTAAGGGGTGGAATCCATGGTACCCTGCCTGCTGCAAGTTTACCATGTCACCTTACCTGGATCAACTTTAAGAAGTTTTGCAAATCCAACATCCAATATTAAGAGCAACAGGAGCCTCCATGGGTAAAAACTCTTGTAGAAATTCGAAGAAATATTAGAAAAGCCTCGATCAAATTATTGGGTTAGTATTTTGATAACGAAGTGTTGGATCTTCCTTGTAATAAAAGTGATTTACATTCTGACGGACCAGTTCAAGATATGTAAATTCGCAAGTTTTCTTTTATAACATTTTTGTGCACACCAAGCATTTCTCACTAGGATTATATTTTTAAAAGCCTGTCGATATCAAAACTTGCATAGGAATTACCTAGGTGATCCAAAACATACAGAAAAACAAATAAATAACAAAATAAAAGCAACAAACAGAACAAAAAACAAAAGCTGTACTGATTTTTCAAGCCTTGTCTCCTTAAGGGGAATATGTAAGGGGACGGATATAAAACAACACTTAGAACATTTAAAATAATTATTAATTGTATGCTTCTTAAAAAATATTTATAAATTTCAAGTTCTGGGAAATTCTAGAACATAATCCCAAAAATTATTAAACAATTGAATTTTTCTTTATTATGAACTTATATAGTCTATTCCTACAAATTTTTAAACTCTAATCTTTCCTTTCTAGGATTGATTTTCTTCATTCCCTTGAGTTCTCTTGAATAATTTTCTTTATTAACACTAATCATATTATGTTCTTTGTTAAAGAGGGAGCCTATCTATAATTTGCAATTTCTTTTATTATTGTAAATAAACTCTATGTATCTCTAAATTGATAATTTTTTTGAGATATGAATTCTTTTAAAATCTTTGTTAGATCTCGAGTAGAACGCATTTTATGTGCTTATATTAGTATCACATATAGAGCACAAACAGTTTCATAAAAAATATACATAAAATATAGCCGATTGGTACATCCAAGGTTTATAATTATTTGCGCATGCTGAACTTTGTAATTACTTCCGAGAAGGAAATGGATATTACCAAAACACTGCCGGAAGAATGCATCGCCAACATAATTTCCGGCACTTCCCCTCGGGAAGCATGTAGGTTGTCGCTGGTCTCCCGTGCCTTCAAATCCGCTGCAACTTCGAATCTCGTGTGGGAGAGGTTTCTTCCACCTGATTATCAAGAGATCATTTCCTCATCCTCCTCATCCTTGAAGAACATCATGTTGACCAAGAAGAATCTTTATTTCCATCTTTGGGCCAATCCAATTCTAATCGGAAACAGGAACAACATGGTAATCAGCAAAAAGACATAATCAAGTTATTTTTATCCTGTCATAGGAGGTTCTAAAGATGAATTAGTACATGTTTTGAGACTGAAATGATTATTTTGGAAAACTTGTTCCAAGTTCAGATAGATTAATTTCCAAGTGCTTTTTAAAGTGGCTATACTTTCTGGCTTGAATTTTTGTTTATTAGATTTGAATGTGAGAGGTGCTTTAAGCATGTAACTGCAGTCCCAATAATTTTTAAAGGTGATTTTTAATGATATCTCTGTTCTTGAAGTTCAAAACGTATTTTTAATAGTAATTTGTCATATGTCGCCGAGGACATAGGGAATATGAGGGAGGAGAGTGTGATATAATATTCTGATAATGATAAGTGGTATATGAGATCCCATGTTGATTTGGGAATGAGAAGAATTTACTCTTTATAACATTCCAATGAGACTCCAATTATATCTTTAACTAGTCATTTTAAAGTATTTGGTCATGTGGCTTAGGTCTTTCATTGGGAGGTTACAATAATTGTACGTGTAATTTTAATGCCATCTTTGTTCTTGAAGTTCCAAACATATTTTTCTCATAGTGGCTTTTCGTATGTTCCAACAATTGCAAACACATTTGGATGGGATGAGGTTAAATTGTCACTTCTGTTGAACTGCAGTTTATAATTTTCATGATTTACCTCCGAATGCCTTTGCCTTGTTCCGTCCTTACGTGCTCTCCTTTTGGTGGTTTGTACAATAATTAGAATCGGTTTTCAGATAGACAAATTGAGTGGGAAGAAATGCATGATGCTGGCAGCGAGGGAGCTGTAAATAACATGTGGAGCTTAAGACAACACTTCACTCTACTGGAAATGGAGTTCTTCAACTGAGTCGCCGGTTATACCCAAGCCCAGGTTTCTCTCTTCATTCATCCCTCTGTTTGCACAAGTGCATGCAGGCATTCTTGTTTACCCTTTTCAATAGCAATGGTTGGTAATAATCTTGGAGTATATATGATATTGTGCAGATTCTCAGAGGTGGCTTGTCTTAACAGACAAGATTGTTGGCTTGACATAAGAGGCAGAATTGAGACAAAAATCCTTTCCCCAAACACAAAATATGGGGCATACTTTATTTACACCATGGGGGATGGTTTCTATGGGTTTCACCTCCCTGTGGTAGTATTCATTAAGTCTGAAAATGGGGTGGAAGGAAGTGTTGCTAACAATGCTTACTTGCAGACAAGAATGTTGTCGGATACACATTAAGATCAACGACCAGATGACGATTTATTACCACTTAACACAGAGGATGGGCAACTTCCAATCAAGAGATGATATGTGGATGGAGATTGAGATTGGGGAATTCTTTCGTGGCCAGGTTGATGGCGTGGTCGGGATGTGCTTGAAGGTGGTTGAATTCCTTCACTGCAAGTCTTGTGGTCCATGGCATTGAGCTTCTGCCAAAAGAAGGAAGTTAGTAAGAGATTGGTACCTATTTTCTTTCTGGGGAAGGGGAAGGTCCCTTTGTTTTAAGACCTAAATTGTGTGCTTTATGAGCAAGTTGTGAGACTTTCGATTATATGTGATTGTTGTGATATGACACAGATGTGATTAATCTTTCACAAATTTTATAGTTTCATGATTTTGGAATGAGTGTTCTATGGAGTTGAAGGCTAGAAGTGTACCCATAGCCTAGTGGGACAGAGACCAAATTAAAGGGAAACAGTTTTGAGGTGATATTCGATAGGGTTGCTTGAAATGCCCATCAGGTTGGATCAAAACATTATTTCTGGGTGAAGAATCTGTTTTCTACAGATGTCAAAGTTCAAAATGAGTAGCCTAGGAGCTGTCAATACATAGAATGTAACCTGAAATATTTCACTTTCCTCACATCAGGTGGAGCCGTGGAGAGGAGATAGCTCTAGCTTTGAATCCTGTTTGGTTGGGTTTGCTCTTTACAGCTCTCTTTTTATAGGTATACTAATAAACTTTCGTCTTTACATCCTTTCATATGTCCAAAGAAGAGCGAAGATCTATTACTTTGGCAATTAACGTTGGAACTAGTAGGTATCTAGCAGGAACTACTGCACCAATTGGTGGGGAAAAAGGGTGTGGGGAGCTTAATGGTTATACACCTTTCGCAGATATCAAAATGAGCCTGATTCCCAGGGATGCCTTTTTTGCAAGTAAAAAGAAAGTCGGTATGGAAGAGTCTTGTGAAAGTTTGTGGGGAACTTGTATGTCCATATCCCCCAGGGATACCAGTTATGATCCCTGGTGAGGTTATTACAGAGAAAGCTTTGGAGTATCTACTGGATGTTATAAGCAAAGTTGCTGTTATAACTTATAAGCAAAGTTGCAATATGTAGTTCATTACTGTGTAGAAGTGCATCTAGCTGCCAAATCCTTGCTTCAGCTTAAGGTAGTGGCAGGGCACATGAAGCTGGGAGAGTACTCTCGTGTAGCTTGTATCCGCTGCCTGCCACTGATACTAGCAATCACCACCACTATAAGCCTACAACTTTGGGAGAGAGCTGGAGAATGGCCATGATTTTTACAGCATCATCCAAGGTACTTCACCAGAAATTAGGTAAATGAAGTCTGCCGGAAACTTTGTTACGTGAGAGGTACATGTCATTCATGTGCCATTTCAGCTACTTTATGACGAGGCTTCACTTAAATAAACCACCACTCAAAACGCATCACATCAACAACTGTGATTTGTGATTAAAAAATAAATTGGTTAGGATAAATAGCATGTCAGAATAGCATTTCTCTTTCCCATAACAAGTACTACATTCCTTATAACTTCCCCTCAAGTTACATAAGAAGGGAGGAATTACTTCATTTCCAGGAAGAGCAAGGCAGCAGTTTCTGGTGCGTGCCGTAAAAGTTTGTGTGAACATAAGCAATGGTTGGAATCCATGGTAGCATGGTAACCTGCTGCAAGTTGACCATGTCAGACTTGGATCAAATTTATCATAGCTCTATGTATAAGGTTAGTTGTTGAATCAAAAGTCTAGGGTCATATTTATAAAACCAAAAAATGTTGGAAAATACACGACTAATATAAAATTTAGATGACTTTTTATATGATAATTGCTAACTCCACACATAAACTTTATATAATTAAATACTAACATAGTTTCATGTAATAATAAAAAGTACTATACAATCTACATATTATATCAAATATACCAGTTTATAAACTTTCTTTCAAAACGTTACAGACCGAGCATTTTTAGGCCAACGCCAAAAAGCATAATACCACGTGAATCCACACGCATGATCTACTCAAGCACTGTCATACTCTACATTAAGGTTAACACAATCGCATCCCAAGCTCAAGTCTTGCCATCTCTAAGGCTGCCTTGGCAGCATTTTTCTCTTGTTCCCTTCTCAGACAAAGTTCCATTGCCTCGGAAAGAGTCTGCAAACTCTTTTGGGACCCCAACATATCCTTACAAATCTCACCTGCACGAGTCTCTAGCACCTTAGTCTTAGCCTTACAGCTGGACAACTGATTCTCAACTCGCAGAAGCAAATCTTTGACATAAGAAGCCTCTTCACGGAGTGATAGAATGCGTTTACTGGAGGCCATTAGAGAGGATACTGTTTTGGCATGGAAGTGACAAATATCCTCGTACCTAACTTTCTCACAACGGTACTGCTCAATCAACTCTTGCAAGGAATGTTCATTGGTGGCTGAATGTTCCATATCAGCGAGTGATGATGCCTGGTCTATGAATTTCCTCACACACTCACGAAAAGGTGTATAATCAACTGAAAGTCGATCCAAAACATCAAAAGTTGCTTTCGCTGCCTGTGTCATGGACTCATGTTTAAGTGGATCCATGGACTGAAGACTGGTAATAAGGTGATTCTGAACATACACCAATGTCTGCTCGAGCACCTCCAAATGTGATGTTGTCGTGCTGCCTTCAAATATAGGAGAAGAACTTTTGGGGTTTGACAACTCCCAAGAAACATTACTCACAGCTGTAGTATCCCCACCAGATATTTGTGACGATGGCTTGTCAAAATCAGCATTTGAAAGACTATGAGGCAGGTCAGTAAAGCCTTCGTTATTGAACACATTTTTGTTCTGAACAAAGGTGGGATCAAAAGAAGGGAAAACACCTGTTCAAAATATGCATTAAAGTCATAATCAAACATGAGAGGAAAAAACCAAACTAATGGTGCTAAAGTTTTATGTACAGCAAAAGAAAGGCCTAGTTGGAGGAACTGATAAGCATCGAGAAGGAAGGAAAGCGAGCCGGCCCCACCAACCCAGAACATGATGACCTAAAATTTGACCTGCGGTTTGTCATTTAAAAAGAAAAGAAAAGAAAAATATATTAATAATAGCAGCAATGGTGAGGCAAGTCAGCTAAACTGGAAGGCAGCAAGAGAAACATCAGCTGACAGCTAAAGATACAGATTGAACCTAAATATGCACAAAAAATACCTTGTGTAGATTTGTCTCTAGCATCAGTGATCTGCATCCAGAACTGTGTCTCTTGACAATAAATCTTAGCCCAAGCTGTTGCACCGGACATTAGGAGTGTTTTCTTCACAATGGGATTACTCAATTCAGCCCCCAACAATACCAGGTCATGGAGAGTTGAAGAGGCCTCAACATGTGATGGGTCGATATACTTTGCAGGGTTTGAAACATCAAATGTTTTGTCATGTCCCCCACTCTCTACGAGGGGTTCTTGTTCATTCTCAAAATGTCCATCTAGAGCCACATTTATCCTTTCTGAATGCTAAATACTCAAATCACCCAAGCCACCGGTCAGACTTTTTGAAGTAGACTTTGCAAATACGTCAACTTTGCATTCTTCTTCAAGGTCATTTATTGTTATAACTTCTTGGGTACCCTCCCACTGGTGGAAAAGACAAGCTCCATGTCCCTGTCGCCAAGCCACGGTCCATTAATCAAGTATGAGCTAACACATCAAAAATGGCAAATCCTAGATTTCAAAATGCTATACACGGAGGATACGGATGAAAATTGCAGGCTGCCCTCACAAAATGCTGCCATTGGATCTCGTTCTTTCCAATTTCTCAGCTTATTTTTATCTTTGTTTAAGGAAAATGTGCTTTACAGGTAGTTGAGATGGAGCAAGACCCACTAAAAAAGTGTTTTTTGGGCACATATACTCCCAATACTTAACGCCAAAAGTGAAATAGCCACAGAACCAGAAGAAAAAATCATTGAGGATTAATGAAAATATAACATTAAGCGAAAAACCATGCAACAAATATTCACGTTTCTGTTCTATAACACGGTAAAACCTCCATCAGGTACTGCAAGAAGGATTGAAATTATTTATAATACCATCAACAGATACTAAATCGCTGAAGGCTGCGCCAACTGTGTATTCTGTTTCCATTTAGCACCAGAAATTCAAGTACACAGGAATCACAGATAATTGAAAAACTCAATCAAATTGTTCAATAGTATCAAGTACTCAGAAACATAACTCATAGAACAAACAATGCTCGGTTTTGGCATACGCCATGTTAAAGAAACACTCAATCTAGTGAGTGTTTTTGATAGCTGGGAAAACTTCATAAAAGAAAAATTAGGCGCAAGTCTAAAATAAGTTTGTGCATGCAAACGCGACGCCGCCCGGGGGGGGGGGGGGGGGGGGGGGGGGGGGGGGGGGGGGGGGGGGGGCCCCCCCACCGGCAAAAAAACCACACGGCCTTGGGGGGGGGGGGGGGGGGCCTTGGG
>QGSO01000537.1:514862-530364 GCA_011037825.1 Carya cathayensis
ATTCAATTCATCAAGTATTATTCAAAAAATGGACCCAAAAAATGGAACTGTGACTAAACCTTGATGGCTTGGCTTCTCATGTTGAATTTCACTTGGACCCAAAAAATGGAACTGTTGAAGATGATTGTGATTTATTTGAGCTTTTGGGTGTGATAATAAATAATTTATATACTTCAATTTTTGGGGAAGTTGGTTGTTGGTTAGTAATAAAAAATTTCAAAACTCTCCAAGCAAACACATCTACATGATAATAAAAGATTTCAGAAGTAATACACATTACACACGTTGACCTCCAAAAACGAGTGCTGGGATAATTAAATGAGAAGCATTCTCATGCCCATGAGGCAGAGCTACAAGGAGTGGTTTCACAGAAAGGCCCATGGCAATTTTTTTTGTTTATGCAGCTTGATAGTAGACCTTTAAATTCCAAATTCATAATTTTTCTTGACAATCTAAATGGATAAACTAATTAACATCCCTCAATAACCATGATTTCCCCACTGCAAAGAATACTCCATAGGACAGAAATGGTGGTACATACTCCATAGGTCCAAATTACAAAGTACAGATCGCCTACAAACCTAGATTCTGAGATCCACTTTCAGTAATTTTGGGCAAAATTTCAAATTTTAAATCAACTACAAACCCTAAAAATTTCAGATCTGTTAACTATTTGTATATGAATGAAATTGAAGTGTGTGTGCGTGAGTGGTGAGAATCTGAGTGTGAGTGAGTAATATAAAGAGAATGTATGTGAGCAGTTTGGAATAAATGCTTACAGGCGTCGAAATCGCAGAGAAGAAGACGATAGCGACGACGGGTGGGGGAGAGGATGGCGATGCGGGTTGCGGGTGGGGGAGAGGATGGCAACACCGGGTGGGGGTGGGGGAGAGGATGCTGACATTGGGTGGGGAAGACGATGCAGACGCAGGATGGGGTGGGGGGTGGGGGTGTAGACAGAACGTGGGGGGGAGCTCTCCTTCCATGTTGCCAAATGAGTGAAATTTTGAGAGAGGAACGGAGCTTTTTGTTGTAGGGATAAATTTGTCATTTTACTAATGTGTGCACCGGATGTTGCAGAATAGTGGCTGCTCTTAAGATTTATCCTATAATTAATGCTTTTCCTTTATTTTTTTAGGTGTGAATTATTAGTGATCTGATCTGATCTTATTTTATTATTATAATTTTTTTAAAATTTTATATAAAATATAATAAACGAATTTTTTTAAATTCTAATTCAATTTTTTAAAATCTTAAAATAATAATAATAATATTTTATTTAATTTTTATTTTTCATATAAAACTATTTCATCTCATCTTATCTCTGAAACCAAACGAGGCCTTACTATACATGTGTGCAAAGTTTTGAATACCATACCAAAAGCCATATCGGTTAAGGCACTAGAATGAAATATTTCGAAACTGATACCGTTTCAGAATAGTCGATATATGAATAAATTATATATAAATTAGATTTCAAAATAATAATCTATATATATGAATAAATTATATATAAATTATAAATAGCTTAATCTGAATTGAGGGTAAAAAAATAAGCTTGCATTTTGAAAAAATGAAAACAAGAAAAAGTAAAGGCCGAAATACCGGCTGATATGGGCGGAAATATAGTTCAATACAGACCGAAATATCAATCAGTACGGTCGGTATTTGGGACGGTGCCAAACAGGTGTGATATGATATGGTATTTAAAACAATGCATGTGTGCACACAAGTTGAACTTGTAATAACTTCCGAGAGAAGGAGAAGCACAGGTGAGAATAGAAATTGATATGATCACCAGAACACTGTCGGAATAATGCATTCCCAACATTATCTCCTACACATCCCCTTGGGATGCATGTAGGTTGTCACTGGTCTCCCGTGCCTTCGAATCCACTTCAACTTCAAATCTGGTGTGGGAGAGGTTTCTGCCACCTGATTATCAAGAGATCATTTCTTTGTCCTCATCATTGTCCTCATTCTTAAACATCTTAGACCAAGAAGGACCTTTATTTCCATCTTTGCGACAATTCAATTCTTATCGAAAACAGTAACAACATGGTAATCAGCAAAAAGACATAACCTAGTTATCTTTACCTTGTCATGTTTACTTGTTATAAGCTAGATTTAGATCTCAATCAAAGATCAAACTCTTAAGTTTAAGGAAACAAAATCTAATGTCTAAAATAAAGGAAATAAATTAGGAAATAAACATAAACACATTGGAACTAGATAAATCTCCTAATTAAACGTAAATAAAATAAGGCTTTGTTTACTTTCACAAAACTTTCATCTCATCTCATCTCAAATTAATCATTAAAATTTTTTCAAATTTCAATACAAAATAAAATAAATAATTCAACTTTTTCAAATTTCAATACAAAAATAATTTATTCTAATAATATTTTATTCAACTTATCTTATATCTGAAAACAAACGAGACCTTAATGAAAAATAAATAAACTTCCTAAAATAAAGGAGATAGCCGTCCACCCCCATAGATGGCGCTCACACCCCTAGATTTAAGGGATTTGTCACCCAACCCCTAAAATCAAGGAATTGGCCACCACTTGAACCTCCTCTAGTTGCACTTGTTTTGGATGGCCCATCACCTCACCACCCGAGCCATGCATGCAACCCTCCTAACCTTGGCACGACTCGGCCTAACCCTATTGCAAATGGTTCTTCTTGCATCTCCATCACAGTGCCAATGTCATACACCTTCCGCAAAAATCAATGGAATTTGTATTTTGCTCAAAACTCTCGTTTAAGTTGCAGGCAAACACGAATTAAAAAGATTATATTATAGTCAGTGTGGTGCCTTATAGCAGTTTAAACCAAAAAAGGAAAGATAAAGCAGACAAACACGAATTAAAAGAAAGATTTGATTTTTTTCACTCCAACAGATTCATTTAATCAAACCAAAAGGGAAAGTTGTTAAGACAGAGAACAAAAATCGATGGGTGTTGATGGGTAATGGAGGAGGAGGTCGTCGATGGGGAGGTCACCAATGGGCATGGATAGGCAGTCAATGGCCGTCAATGGCGTCGATGGGCGTAGATGTCTCTTTTGAAGACCAAAGGAGGGGGTTTTGATTTCTCTTTGCTGGTGGAAGACGATTGGCTTTTTGGTCTTTTAGGTTCTGCTCGATAAGTGGAATGAAAATTTTGAGTTTACGATGAAATATTATTATTATTTTAATATTTAAAAAACTTAAAAAAATTAAATTATTTATTATATTTTATATAAAGATTTAAGAAAATTATAATGATGAGATAAAAATTTTTTATTACCAAACCATACCTTAGTTCACATTCACGTGCGGATTGTAAACAAGTCTCAAAATAGGGACTTAGCATGACTTTAATAAAGAACTAAAAAGTCACGTGTTAGCAAATTTTGAGTTGGAGATAATGAGAGCTACTCATCCACGTTGCAGTCTTGTTCTATCGCTTCTAAACTTAAGTTGTAAGTTGTGTTTGATTGCTTCATTTAACTAATAACTCTCAATTCATTTTAAATTAATTATAGATGTCATTTATTATTTTTTTAATTTTTTATAAAAAAATTAAACTTTTTTTAATGTATTTCATATATATTAATTAAAAAAATTAAATTTATCTCAACTTAAAAATTTTAAACTCATCTCAATAGAATTTATAAAATATTATTATTTATAATTTATTTAATTTATCTCAATATTCAAATATAAACAGCTACGGTATCGTGGATGCTTGATATGGAAGGAGCTTTCAGTGCGAGTTGATACGCCTTACCTTTTGGACGTGGAATCCACTCAAGGTGGGTGGCACGCTTTTGTCTTGGATAATCATTATCCTGACCTTTTTAGCTTGATGGACGTGAGTGTTTTTGGCAATTGGTGTGATTTTTGACAGTGATGGAACTTGAGATTTTGAAACGGTCTTTGGAACCATTGAGAGCATTGGTAAGGGAATGGTTAAGTCTAAAATGAAATTTAAATTTGATTTTTTAGCTATAATATGGATTTTTAGTTAAATTAATTTATATTAGACTAGTATCTTAAATTTTAAATAATAATATAATATTATTTATTTTAATAATATTTATTTTATTTTTTACACTTCAAGTAAATAAAGATTGCAAGAATAATAAAAAATAATTAATAAAGTCATGACCGTAACACCATATGTCATTTACATCACTGTTCTTATTAAAATAAGTGATCTGCTGAAAGTTGAAAACAAAGGGAGAGAAAATAGGCGTTGGAGTAAAGGGAAAATAATAAAATAATATTTGGCTCTGCTACAGTGACTGGCCAAGTTTGGAAGAGTGGATGGAATTATTGTAACAAAAAGTTTAAACTTTTGAACTTTAACTAGTTCAATACAGATGAATTTTCATCATTCTAGCTAAAGTTTGACGAGTCACTAGGCCAATGCCAGTGCTCTAAAAAGGTATCACTGAAGGAAAATGCTTAGGCCATAGTTGGTCTAGCCTCTCTTCTTCTTCTTTTTTCTTTTATTTAATGATTAAAAAAATTATTTAATATTAATATAAATTATTTATATTTTTTTTAAATATTTAAAAATAATTAAATTTTTTTTCTTAAACCTAATGATGCCCCTGTGGTAGCTCTAGCATGATCCATCACAGAAAGATAAATGAAATCTTTTGAAATCATTATACTTCTTTAATTAATAATTAAATAAGTATTTTATAATAATATTATAATTTTTTTTAAAAATATCGAAAAGTATAAAAAAGATGTATTAAAAATAAAAAATAAGTAAAAGACCCTTCTCTTATTCTCTCTCTCTTAGCTCTCTATGTACGTATGAAAAATACTAACCGATAATCTCGTGAATCTCTTCAGTTTATTATTACTTTCAAGTATGAAAAATAATATTTATAGTTTTAAGAAGTGTAAGTTATAAATTTTTATTTTTATTTTTTTGGAAATACAGCTCTTATAGATGAGAGATCCCGAGGGAAATTTCGACAATTTTTTTATTTTTTTTAATTTAATTATTAAAATTTTTTTACGAAGTTGTGAATTTTTTTATAAAAATATTATTAAAAACATATATAAAAAGAAAAAAGCATCGGCTGGATCCCATCGGCATCCCATGTGTGGCCTACGCCGCTCTTTTTATATATATATAAACAGTTACCGAATTAAGGATGAGAAAGAAGTCTTTTAGGCAACAATATTTTTTTAGAGTAACGTTACGTATAATTGTAAAATATATAAATATTATATAATTATTTTGAAAAAAAGTGAAGTCTAAGATTAAAAAGGTTAATTTTTTTTCAAGTAGGTCCGTATTAATTCTTTTTTTTAAAAAGACTGCACAGCGCTTGCACAATTACGACTGCAAATATCATTTTTCTTTTTTTTAATATGAAATAGATTTTATTTTATTTATGAAATTGAAGTTATAGTTGTGATTGATAAATACCACTCGTATATTTTTTTAATAATTAAATATGTTTACAAAAAAATGATAAAAAAAATAAACTGTATATTTGTGCTAGTAGTACGCCGCGGTAAGTGTTGAGTTGCCCGCTAGCACCACCCTTTAAAGAATGACTATTGCTCTTCTTCCTTTTGCCGACTTCTCTATAATTGGATATATATGGTGAATGGTAATTACGCTTACAGAGAGAATGACTTCTTCCATTTCACGGAGCTTCTTCTTCTTTCTTAGACTCTTCTTTTTCCATTATCCGTAAAATCATGATGTAATCTTGAATTTTAGAGGTGGAGATGTTCAATTTCTTTTTCTCATGTATACCATTCTTTGGATAAAAGGAAAATCAACACTTAATATAGATCTTGAAAGGGGAGAGGAAATCTAGCAGCACCTTTTAACTATTACATTATATTTGTTTTTAGCTCTATGTTTACATTTATTATTATAGGATTTGTAATATTGGTCTTATTATATATTAAAATTTGAAAAAACTGATTTTTTTTTATTTTTTTGTTAATAGGTAGTCTAATATTTTTAAAGATATTGTGACTAATAATAAATATAGATTTTAACTTTTATGTAAGATTATATTAATAAAGTTAAATGAATTATGCGTATTAGTTCAACTAATTTACATAAAGTAAGCTTAAATGAGTCGTGTCATGTTGACCTATTTTTAATTAATTATTAAATAGATAAAAACATGTGACACGGTACCACCAGTTTGACACATATAGATTAACGAGTTAGGTTCATGTTAACCTCTATAGTTGAATGTTCATAACTTAATACGATACGAACAACATTTGTTACCTTTACATGAAAGTAGCCAACAAAGTAAAATCTCAATTTGATCAAAGCACTTGTATGTGGTACTTTAGGGCATATTTAGGGTTGTGATAGAAGTCTTCAAAAGTACTTAGATAGTCTTAAAAACAGTTATTTAATGAAAAAATTAGATTGTTTAGATGTTACATATTAAAGTATTTTTTAATCTTAAATAAGCTAAAAGGTATATTTGAGGAAGAAATATTGTGCCTTTTTAGATAATTCGGAAAGTAATTTAAATTTTTAAAAGAATATTAATAAACGGAAATATAAATATAACTTTCAGATAACTACAACTTTTAAACTTTTAAGGATATGATTATAATTTTCAAATAATTAAATGATCATCATTTTTGTATTAGAAAGAAATTTTTTAATTTGTTTCCAAACAAATGTAATCTGTTTGAACATATGATTACCAAACAATAAATAACTTTCTAATAATATAACTTATTACTTATAAGTTATAAGCTTTGAAGTTATAAGTAATTTTTCTACCATAATCTCAAACATTCACTTAAGTGTTATCTGAAGTGAATTTTGTATCAATTGATGGCACAAGATTAATGAATGTTTGGATAATGAGATGAGATCATAAGAAATTATAAGAATTTTGCTAATAGTAATGAAATTGTTTATGTTAGAGATGTTTTATTAAGTTTTGGAAAACGAAAGAGACAAAATCAAATAAAAATATTTTAAAAATAAATAAATAATTATTTATTTAATATTATTTTTATTTTAAAATTTAAAAATGTTGGATTTTTTTGTGTTTTGTTTAAACTTGAAAAAGTTGTATAGTATTTTATATTTAGATAATTATTAGATGAAAACTTTTAAAATTAAAAATTAAAAAATATTTTACGTTTAGATGATATTGAAAAAAAAAAATTGTGAGAAGTTTTAAGACGAGGAATATTGCCCAAAAATTCTAAGACGAGGAAAAAACGATATGGTAAGTCTAATATATTACCAAACAATTGCGTCAGTAATTTTTTTCCATCTGATCTCATTTCTGGCTCCGTTCCTTTCCCGCTTCCTCGCTCCCCAGACCCAGCCCATCGTTCTTCCGTTCCTTTCCACTTCATCATTCCCTTCCTTCTGTCGGCCGGTAAGTTACTCTCTCTTTTATTTTTCCGTCGTCCCCTTGTACTTTATTTTTGTACAGCCCTGATAGTTTCCAAGAAAGCAATACTTGGATTCTAAAACGAATCCAGCCATGAGAGATGACACATACCTATCTGGCTATCTCCCCTGCTCGCCATGCTCTGTGATGTCCAAATTCCACAAGACTCAACCTTGATAACAGGCATTTGACCTCCTAATTTAACATTAAAACATCACCCATTTGGAGAATGATTCTGAACGTTTCCTGGGTATTGTTGGCATTGAATTCCTTGAAGCTCTCGCCGCAATCACCGCACTGGAGAAGGAAAGCTCGAGCGCTTTCCTTGTGAGAATCAAGGAGCTGATGCTTGTGAGAACCATAGGAGAGAAGAATGGGCTTGAACAAAGGATTCGGGGGGAGTCAAGGAGCTGCTGCTTGTGAGTGCCATTAGTAGTTTGCTTCTTTCTCTCAGTCTCTTTTTCTTCTTGAAAAGTCCAACGTACCCCTGTAAAATCACGAAATTGTCTACCAATTTCCTTAAACAAATTGATTAGATCTCAATATCTAGAATTAATAAATAAATCAAAATACTCAAAGAGAATAAATAAATTTGTAAGACACAACGATTGGTTACGAAAGGAAACCCTTTAAAGAACTCTTTAAAGGTAAAACCCTACGGGGCAGCCAAACCCAGGAAAGTCAATCTTATTATTTGAAGAACAATTACAAGCAATCATCAATTACAAAACCTTTTGCAATTCGACTATCTTACTTGCCAAGACAAACGACCCGTTTGTCTTCTACCGCAGTAGCAACCAGAACCTCTGGCGATCTTCAAATGTTGCCTTTCCTCCTAGAACTCTAGGGGCTGAATTCCAATCACACGATCCTCCAACACCGGAGCACGATCACACTTAAAGAGAGATGAAAAACTCCATGAAAATTCTCAAATGAATTTTCTCACACATATGCTCTGAATAACCACTCTGAAATTCGTGGCTCTCTAATCTCTAAGAAGATACAAAACCGAATTCCTTTAAATAGAAAGTCTGGAAAGAGTTTCAGTCGCAGTAGGACTCTGTTGACGGTTAGCAACAGATGCGAAAACACGTACCGAAGGACTGCTAACATTTCGTGATAACTTCTTCTGTTATAGACTAAACTCTGTTTAGATTTCTTCTCGATAAGTGCAAAACTATCAGAACTCGATTTTGACTTCAGGGACTTATCTAAACAGCTCCTAAAACTTATAGATAGACTAAACATTGTTTAGAGATAAATAAATAATTATTTTACATTCATCCACAAATTCAAATATAATGATAAGATAAATCTTATCATTTAGTCAAATAATGATAAGATAAACCTTATCATTTAGTCATCTAATCCTAGTAAATTTTCGCCTTAACAATCTCCCCCTTTGGCGGATTATTAACAAAACCAACTTTATGAATGTCTTGCATATACAATCTTCCCCTTTGGCGGATTGGTCACAAAACCAACTTGATGAATGTAGTGTGTACCTAAGACAAAAACAACCAGTAGACCAAGATCTCGTGAAGATAATCTTAATACAATAATGAGGAGAAATGACATCGAACATTCTTTGAAATTAATCTCAATAATAATCAAAGGTTAGACGTAATATAAATCTATCAAAAAAATTGTTCTAGTCATTATTAATAACCATTTTCTGTACTTAGTTCACTCTCTCCATATTTTGCAACTCCCCCTAAAGTATATAGTTCTCCCCCTCAATATTCTGCTACTCTCCTTTTTATTTTCAGCAAATTTATTAAACTCCCACTTACTCAAACTCCCCCTAAGTTTCACAATATCAAGATATTCCAATTTGTTTATCTCCCCCTTTTTGTCACTAATCTGACAAGACACAAAATAGAATAAATATCACTAATCTCCCTTTTTTTTATATAAAGCAATAGGGCAAGTAACATGCCTAAATGCATCTTGGTTCAAACATAGTGTAACTCACAAAACAAATTCAATAAAGTACACCCTTTTATTTGAAACAATCACTATGGATGTTCGCTCCTCATAAGATCATCAATGTCAAAGTTCATGTGAGTGTGTGAGTGAGTATACTTATAACATAACATTTTTATGAACTCCTTTCTTCAATATATATATATTTTTGATACATTTATTAATGAAAGATTGCTTCTTATAGATGCTCACAAGAGTTTGTTGCTTCACCTTAAAAGTCAAACTTTATGCTAGGGCCTAGATACATGAGCATCTCCTCCAAACACTAGTTTGCACAATCCCTTTTTTATGTCCATTTTTATTGCTCATCTTTTTCCACAATGATTAGAGCAACGATTCTTTTTATAAGGACTTAAGGAGATAGATCCGTGTATGGTGTCTGTCTTTTTCCGCAATGAATTAACACCGACTTTTTCTATATGGATCAACTCTTTGTGTTTGGCAAGAGGGGAGCTCTTTATTGATGTACTAGGTTCAACTAGTATTAGTCAATTCAAGGTATGAACTCTCTCTTTGATGAGCATCTCATTAAATGATGTGAACTTTAATTATAAAAAAAACATACATATAAGTTTCTCACTGTGCATTGAAAATGAACTTTGCCAAGATAATCCATAGGGTTAGTATGCACAAAGTGAATCGCACAAAATAAAGAGATGCATAAATTCAAAAATTTATGAAGTTAGAACACAAATGTTCAAACTTTGACATATCAAGCATGCACTTTTCTTAAAAAAAAACTTTAAGCCAAACCAGAAAAAATTTTTATATTATATTTTTCTTATTTAAAACTGAAAAACAAAACCATAAAAGCAAAACAGAAAAATAAAATACATGTCCTAGACTAATGCAATAATATAAAGAATGCAAGAACATGCAAGTAGTCTTATCAATTAATGTGACATGGTATCTTCTTTGACCACCCACTTTGCTTTAAATTTTGGCCTATTCTTTTTATCAACATCACTTTGTATGATTTTTTCTTTATTTTGGAAGCAAAAAATAAAGAAAAGGCTTCCAAAATAAAGAAAAGTAGGAATATACTTTTGGACTACTTGGACTTACCTTTGGACTTCTTTATCAACACCACAATAATGACAAGTAGGAATATACTTACCTTTGGACTTACCTTGGTTGAGCTTCTTTGTCATTGATCTATCATGTGAGACTCTTGGAACATGAGTTTCAGATTCGGTTTTCTTTGGAGCTTCCTCATCTTGACTTCCTTTAATAAAAATGATATCTTTTGATGAAATGGCAGCGAATGATGAGTCTTTAAATTTCATATATTGGGAAGTCATATACCCCAAACCCGTGCGATCATGACTAGATTTTTGAACACTCAACATCTCTTTTAACTTTTGTGTTGCTGTTTTTTCTTGGCACTCCTTAAATTTTTGCAACTTTTTTTTTAGTGCAGTCTTTTGATCTTTTAATATTGATAATTCAACACCAGAATTTTTTAGTGCTTCTGAGATATTATTTTTCTCACCTTCCACAGCAGTGAGTCTATTGTACAGCTTCTTGTTGAGTTTCTTTAATTTGACTACTTCTTCACACACGTCGCTAAAATCCTGATCAGCTTCAACAAGTGCTACATCCGAATCACTAAAGGCACATTCACTTTCAGCTTTTGTTAGTTCAATATCAGAAAAATCATTAACAACAATAGGAAAAGCCACAAAAGAATTGTCATCATCAGATGATATACTTGAAATTTCAGATTCTGAACTGTCACTAAGTGTGACATTCAATGCTTTTCCTTTATTTTTCTTGAAATTTGGACATTCAATTCTTATGTGACCATAACCACAGCATTCATAGCACTTTACTTTATCATTATTATCAGATTTTTCTTTTTTCCATTTTTCAAAATAATTTTTCTTTGCAGAAAATTCTTTACCCCTTTTTTTCTTTCCACTAGACTTTTTATTAAACATGAATTTTCTGAACTTTCTTACTATGAGATCTATATCCTCATTGTTAGAATTTTCTTCATCAGAAAAATCATCTTGATCCTCTTTTATTGTTTTGAGAGCAATGGACATACCTTTCCTTGTTTGAGGAAGTGAGGATTCATATGTTTGTAAAGAACCTACCAGTTCTTCTACCCTTATTGCATCAAGATCTTTACTTTCTTCAATAGCGGTAACTTTGGGTCGAAATCTTTCAGGTAAAGACCTTAGAATTTTCCTCACGATCCTTGAATCCTCCACCTTCTCGCCGAGATTAAACCTGGAATTCACAATATCATTCAGTTTAGCATAAAAATCATTAAAATTTTCGTCTTCGAACATTTTAATCTCTTCAAATTTTGAGGTTAGCATTTGCAATTTCGAATTTTTTACTATTCTTGTGCCTTCATGTGTAACCTCCAAAATATCCCAAGCTTCTTTAGCAATCTCACACATGGAGATTCTTTTAAATTCTTCGGAGGATACCGCCATGAAAATAGCGTTAAGTCCTTTGCTATTCAAATTGCAATTGCTGATTTCATCTTTTGTCCAAGCATCTATAGATGTCTCAGGTTTAGTCCATCCTCGTTCAACCAAATGCCATACACGTTCATCCAAAGACTTGAGAAAAGCCCTCATACGAACTTTCCAATAAGCATAGTTTTCCCCATCGAAGTATGGTGGAACGTATAATGACGTCGACATGATCTACAAGGGCACGGATCACACTCGAATGAGTGAACCACACTCTGATGCCAATTGAAAAGCCCAACGTACCCCTGTAAAACCACGAAATTGTCTACTAATTTCCTTGAACAAATTGATTAGATCTCAATATCTAGAATTAATAAATAAATCAAAATACTCAAAGAAAATAAATAAATTTGTAAGACACAACGATTGGTTACGAAGGGAAACCCTTTAAAGAACTCTTTAAAGGTAAAACGCTACGGGGCAGCCAAACCCAGGAAAGTCAATCTTATTATTTGAAGAACAATTACAAGCAATCATCAATTACAAAACCTTTGCAATTCGACTTTCTTACTTGTCAAGACAAATGACCCGTTTGTCTTGTACCGCAGTAGCAACTAGAACCTCTGGCGATCTTCAAATGTTGCCTTTCCTCCTAGAACTCTAGGGGCTGAATTCCAATCACACGATCCTCCAACACCGGAGCACGATCACACTTAAAGAGATGAAAAACTCCAAGAAAATTCTCAAATGAATTTTCTCACACATATGCTCTGAATAACCACTCTGAAATTCGTGGCTCTCTGATCTCTAAGAAGATACAAAACCGAATTCCTTTAAATAGAAAGTCTGGAAAGAGTTTCAGTCGCAGTAGGACTCTGCTGACGGTTAGCAACAGACGCGAAAATGCGTACCGACTGACTGCTAACATTTCGTGATAACTTCTTCTGTTATAGACTAAACTCTGTTCAGATTTCTTCTCGATAAGTGCAAAACTATCAGAACTCGATTTTGACTTCAGGGACTTATCTAAACAGCTCCTAAAACTTATAGATAGACTAAACATTGTTTAGAGATAAATAAATAATTATTTTACATTCATCCACAAATTCAAATATAATGATAAGATAAATCTTATCATTTAGTCAAATAATGATAAAATAAACCTTATCATTTAGTCATCTAATCCTAGTCAATTTTCCCCTTAACACTTCTTAATGGGACTGGGCGACGAGGAACTGCCACTAAATCTCTGTCTGGGGGGCTCTGGGAAGGGAAAGGAATAAGAGGGTCTGGGGCGCGGCAGAAGAGAAAGAAAGAAAGGTAAAAAAAAAAAAAAAAGACTTGATACGGTACCACTTCAATTTATGGGATACCTTTGTAGATTTATACCAAAGAAAAGTGATCAACGATTTATTTTAAAAAATTAAGAATGAGAAAGAAGTCCTTCAGGCAACAGTACCGTCATAATGTCCCTGCTTTCTTTGACTGACTCTCTATAATCAATGTACCTAACCGCCGTGTAGGAAATTAGGAATGGCTGATGCTCTTTTTTCTTTTTCCAACTTCTCTATAATTGGACATCTCTGGTAAATGGTAATTACAGTTACAGAGAGGATGACTTCTTCCATGGCTCTTCCTGGAACTTCTTCCTCCTTAGACTCTTCTTCTTCCATCCGTCCATGGAATCATGATGTATTCTTGAACTTTAGAGATGAAGACGTTCGCCAAACATTTGTTTCTCATCTATACCATGGTTTGGATAAAAGGAAAATCAACACTTACATACAAAACAATCTTGAAAGAGGAGAGGAAATCTCGGCAGCACTTTTCAAAGCTATTGAAGAATCAAGGATTTCTATCGTTGTACTCTCTAAAAATTATGCAGAATCAAGATGGTGTTTGAACGAGCTATTGAAAATCCTCGATTGTAAACAAGCGGTAAAACAAATTGTTCTACCAATTTTTTACGGCGTAAATCCATCAGAAGTACGACATCAGAAAGGGAATTTTGGAAAATCATTCGATAAACTTGGAGATCAGCTCAAGGATAACGTAAAGATATTGAAGTGGAAGGCAGCTTTAGAAGAAGTAGCCAACTTGTCCGGGTTCGAATTGGGGAACAGGTACTAGCTATGAGCTGTGCCTATATATATATATATGTTTATCTATGATATTAAAAGAGAACTTTATGGGCAAAATCTAGACAAATCCAGGATCTGAGAGGGTGCAAATTGGTGAAGATATGGTGCCATACAAAACAATTTGATATTTTATCACAATTTGATATTTTATCATTCTTTTTGACACTGAGTTTATGCAAGCCATAAATAAATTTGAAATCTGTTTTGGATTTGTCATCAATTAATTACCTCATTAATTTCACACAAAGTATATTGGTGAAACAGAAGAACATGAAAAAAAAAAAAAAAAATCTAAATCTTCTCTCTGTTTTCTTTTATTAACTAAATCATATAATTCATGCATGCTTATACTTTGAGAGGTCGTTTAGACTTTTCTTCTCTTTGTATTGATAGGAATGAGGCAGAATTTATCCAAGAAATCATTCAATGGGTGGACTCAAGAATCGTATACCATACACCTCTAAGTGTTGCCAAGTATCCATTGGGAAAAGAGGTTTGCGTACAAGACATTTATTAGCATTCAAATATTAGAGAGAATGATGATATATTCACAGTTATCTTTACCCTGTCATGTTTACCTAGTTATGTTTACTTGCTTTAAGCTAAAAATTAGGGACTGTTTTTCTATATTGTTTTTGCTCCAAGATATGCCCTTTCCATAGGAGGTCCTTAAGATGGATTAGTACATGCTGTGAGACTGAAATGATTAGTTTGGAAAACTTGTTCCAAGTTCAGATAGATTAATTTCCTAGTGCTTTTTAAAGTGGCTGTACTTTCTAGTTTGAAATTTTTTGTTTATTAGATTTGAACGTCAGAGGTGCTTTAAGCCTGTAAGTTTGTAACTACAGTCCCAATAATTTTTAAAGGTAATTTTTAATCCTATCTTTGTTCTTGAAGTTTAAAACATATTTTCACATGGTAATTTGTCATATATTCTGCTAGTAGCAAGCACCTTTAGCCTTTGTTCTTTGGTTGTGATTTACTCCTGTGAAATCATCGCTTGTGCCCAAAAGTTTAAACTAATGGGAAGATATATATTTAATTATTTATACTTGTCTTAACACTTTTCCTCATGTGTGAGCCAGATCTCTTTCTGTAAGTTGGCCAACTACGTGGAATATTTAATTAATTGAATAAGTGTATAGCCGGGATTTGAGTTCAGAAAATCTGCTCTAATACTATATGAAATTACCAGTTATTCCAAAAGTTTAAACTAATGGAGAGAGTAGTGAAATCAGTACCGCTTTTCTTAACATCTCTAGACTTTTCTTTTTGTTTTGTAATCCGTCTGTGTCTATGATTGAACAGATCAGTGTCCAAATAGATGAATTGAGTGGAAAGAAATCTTTGATGCTGGCAGCGAGGGAGTTAACTATTCAATGGGGATCTGGAGAAACTCCAGAATACTGGGAATGGATTCCCTCAACTGAGTCACCGGTTCTACCCAAGTCTAGGTCTCTCTTCATCTCTCTGTTTGCTTGAGTACGGCATGCTTGTTTACCATATTTGTTATTTATAGCAATGGTGTGTAAAATG